>PVHX01004200.1:58507-129769 GCA_004024805.1 Geosciurus inauris
GATTCTCCTGTCTCAGCCTCCCTAAGTGCTGGGATTACAAGCGTGAGCCACCGCGCCCGGCTGCATTTAGCCTTTTAATATATAATTAATGATGCCTTTGGGCTTAAGTCTTATTCATTCCTTTTTACTTACTCATCTGATTTAATTTCTTTTGTTTCTTCTTTCAGATTGGATTACAATTACTCTCAGTGAGCACAAATCATGGAGCTCCTACTTTCTAGCATCTTTATCAGGATGCTGCTTCCTCTAAAAACAGTGACTCAAGCATGTTACAACAGAAATGCTACAACAGCAATACTGTGACTAAGACTTTTCTTTCTTCCTGTGGGTCTTCTCACTTTTCTCCCCTTCCCACTCCTACCCCCCCCCAAAAAGTCTTTTGACTACTTCTGTGGAAAAAGTGACATCATTACCCAGTTCCACTCTCACCTCCACCCACACCTGGAAGCTGTTACAGGTTTGGATATGGTTGGAGTGTGTCCCCCAAAGATTCCATGTCCTGGAAGCTCAGGGATAGTGTTGAGATGGTAGAACCTTTAAGAAGTACAGCCTAGTGCAAGGCAATTAGATGGCCCTTGGGAGGGATTAATGCTGGTCTCCTGAAGTGATTTAGTTCTCAAAGAGAATAGGTTGTAATAAAGTGAGCAATCCCCACCCAACCCCCATGTGCTTGGCTCCTTCTGCACATGATTGGTTCCCTTTCCATTTCTTTTCCATGTTTTGATGCAGTAGAGGCCTCTCACCAGGACACTGGCATAATGCTATTTGGACCTTCTAGCCACCAAAATTATAAACCAAATAAACCTCCTTGCTTTATAAGACATCAGCCTCAAGCATTTTGTTATAGCAACAGGAAAGGGACTAATACATGGACTGACTGACATTTAGTAGGGCATCTTCAGGAACTTACTCATTCCCCAGCTCTTCAACTCTCTCTGAAGTTGATTGGCTCATGTCAATGCATTTAAGCCCTTGAGCTCACAACTCTCTTGGCTAAGAACTCTCTCCACTGTGCCTAGCCAGTCAGGTGCAGGGACAAGGGATAGTGGACAAGGGCCATGTCTAGAACTTCTTCACAGAACATAGCCTTGATGACTCAATGTCTCCATGCGACTTACTGTGGGGCCTTCACCTGGGGATTCTCAGCTCATCTCTCTTGACTTTCTGACACCTTTCTTCTAGTCAACCCCACCACTGTAGTATTTCAGGTGGGTTGGTGATTGATGGAAAGGGACCATGTACCTATTGCAAACAGATTAAGTTTCTCATGTATAACTAAAAAGAACAAATAAAAAAGTTCCTCATTAATTAATTAGGAATTCAAAGTCTTATTAGAAGGAAGGTGGTGTCTGAAGCAGAGAACAAACATATTCAGCACATCACACTGAAGTTCTTTAGTGCTAGGGTCCCTAAGCAGATAGGATCTGACCAGATCTGTAACATTGATTTTTTGTGAGGATACAACCATTTTATTTTATTTATACTGAGGATCTAACCCAGGGGTGCTTTACCACTGAGCTATATCCCCAGTCCTTTTTATTTTTTATTTTAGGACAGGGTTTTACTAAATTAATGAGGATCTTGCTAAGTGGATGAGGCTTGCCTCAAACTTGTGATCCTCCTGTCTCAGCCTCCCGAGTCACTGTAATTAGGCATGCACTACTACTCCCAGCAACACAACCATCTTAAACTCAGGTATTACTTAACTGTCCTGGAAGAAACTGAATTAATAATCTGTGCATTTATATTTCAATATAAATTTGTACAAGGAGCAGGCTGTCATGGTTCCAGAACCGCTTCAGCATCACCAGGGCAGTATGTAAGGGGAAGTCAAAGCAGCAGCATGGCACTGTTCTTAATAGCTCTCTATACCATGCCTCTAAATAGACACTTTTGCTTCTAAACATGTACTTTTGATTTTTAACAAAAGGAAACTTGCCATCTGTAACATGAGCACATTTGCATTTATATAATGGTTTACCTTTCTGTGGAAGTACATATACATCTTTTGGCATTCTTTTTAGGGGCTTCCTAATAACTCACTGTATAGTTATACCATAATTTATTTAACCAGCCCTCTTACTAGGGCTTGAATAATATTTATTGTTATAGGAAGTCAATTACTATAATAGTCCCTACTCACAGCCTCTGTAAAGAGGAGCTTACCTATCCACAACCCAACCCTGTTTTCATCATCTATCCCAGTGGCTCTGGAATGACAAAATGGAAATCTTATCATGGCGATGTGGCCCTTACTTAAGTTTACATGCTCATAAACAGAAACAGGTAGCCAGGCACAGTGACCCATGCCTGTGACCCCAGTGACTGGGGCAGCTGAGGCAGAAGGATTGCTAGTTCAAAGCTAGCCTCAGCAAATTAGTGAGAGACCCTGTCCCAAAATTTAAAAAATTTAGAAAGGACTGGCAATGTGGCTCAGTGGTTAAGTTCATCTGGGTTCAAGCCCTGGGACAAAAGAAAGGAAAGAGAAAATAAAGAGGTTTATCACACGGGCTACTAGGTTTAATTACTATTTCAAGTTTAGATATTGGGAAAACTGGTCTGCTTCTAGTTATTTCTTTGCTTTTTGGCTATTTCTTTATTTATGGTTCAATTGGGTCTCCCCAAAAGATATGTTTAAGTGAACTACTTTGGAAATAGCATCTTTGCAGATGTAATCAAGTTAAGATGAAGTCATACTGGCTTAGAGTAGGCCTCAAAACCAATGACTGGTGTCATCAGGAGAGAGATTTAGAGACATGCAGGGGAGAACTCCATGTAAAGACTGAAATGGAGAAACAAGTTGTGCTGCCACAAGGTAAAAAATGCTAAGGATTGCTGGGAAACAGCCAAGCTGGGAAAGGTAAGGAAAGATTCTTCCATAGAAGCTCCAGAGGGAATTGGTCCTGCTGACATCTTCATTTCCCACTTACATCCTCCAGATCTGTAAGAGAATAAATTTTCTGTGGTTTAGTTCACTCAACCCCCAGAGAAACCAGTTCAACCTACAAGAGCTGAACCACCTTAAGTTTTCTTCATTTAGTGTTTCAAGTGTGGTTTTATGTTGTATTTGAAATTTGGATCAGAACACCAATTTGATAATGAAAATAGTACTGATAAATTATTGTATGCTCAACTGAAACTGATAAAAATTTTGTACCTGAAATGCACATTTGAAAATAATTATTTTTTCAACTGGTAATGATAAATGTTAACATTTCTGATAAGTTTTTATGGGCCATACTTTATAGTAGCTCATTTATACCTCACAACATCACCTTCGTTAGAAACTTTCTTATCCATATTTTATGGAAGAAAAGTATTCCCTAAGACCATCCCTCAAACCAATGTCAGGGTCAGACTTGGACCCAGGGCAGTCTGCCTGTAGAACTGAAGTTCTTACTTGGCACAATCTGTCATCAAGGATACAGAACATACCCTGCTCTCCACCAAGAAATGCAGTTTAGAGATGATATTTTAAGACTCACCTGTGTTTGATGGGTTTTGGGTGAATGGTAATGTCACTCCAGGTGTTTGACAAGGTCCAAACCTGGAGGAGAGCCCGGCAAGGCCTGTGCTCCCGGACAAGCCTCAGGCTACTTCTCCTGAGAACAATAATAATGCTGGGAATAATTACCTGGGGAAATAAACAATTGGCCCATTCTGAGAAATGCTGTAAAACAAAAAAGGATTACAAATATATAACCAAGTGTACACAATTATGTCCTGACTGGCCTTACAAAAGCAAAACTAATTCTACTGAAATAACTAAGGCACACGGAGTTCTTGAAAATGCTTCATTATTAATGTCCCCACCTAAACCAAAAACTTTAAGATTACTCAAAAATAGAAATTCCCATAAGAGAGTGTGGTTCCTACGATCCAGGGACCACCATTTGTGGCTTACAAAATTGGAGGACAATTATGGTTCCCCCCTAGAGGAGCTAAAGTAAACAAGATGGCTTTTCTACCCGCGACTGACCCTCCTTTATCCTATACCAGAATTTATGATGAAAATGGCAGACATGGTAAATATTAATGGTAAATGGGTTGACATACAAAGCTTGCCCTGTCTTAAGAGACTGGGATGATTTCGTCCCTGGTGTTTGAAAAACAAGAAAAATAGAAGTGACCTAATCAAACAGCAAAATAGATATTATAGGAAATTACCTTGCAGACATTACCTAAGAGAATATGAATAAAAATTAAACCTACCACTTGATAGACATAGTGGAAGACAAAAAATAGGATTCTATACCTTTTCTTCTTTATTTAGCATGATAACCTTTACTTAAGCAGACACCTTGTCTCTCACCTTTGTATAACTTTAAGATTGTATAAGGGCAATAGAGTTATGAGGAAATTGTGTAGGATGCCAATAGGAAAAGTGAAAGAACATGTACGAAAATGAAATTCTTTGTAATAGAGTAAACACAGCTAGACATGGAAAAACAATGTTCTGGACTTCCTTGTAGAAAGATATAAAAAATAAACCTCATGGTCACTCAAGAGAGAGACCTTCTGATGCAGTAATTGAGTTTGTCTCGTCTCTCCATTGCGCCAAATTTACACCTCCTTCAGGACCCCTGGACCAGCCGGGACTGGACCTCAGCAGATGAATGTCCTCCATGAAGCCTCTGTAAATATTAAGGCTCTCTTATGAATAACTGGTAAGTTCCCAAGAAAATCAACAACCAGGTACAGAGAGCAGGGGGCAATGAGTTATTAAATACCCTGGAGTGTCTAAGTCAGTTGGGCTGTTATAACAAATTGCCATATACCAGGTGGCTTACCCAACCCCGACTTTTTAAACAGTTCTAGAGGCAGAGAAGTCCAAGGTCAAGTAGCTGGAATACCTAGTGTCTGTTCAGGGGTCACTTTCAGGTTTGCAAATAGCCATCTTTTCATTTTATCTTCACATAGTGGAGAGCATAGAGAGCAAAATCTCCTGTCTTACAAGGGCACTATTTCCATTCATGAGGGCCCTACCCTCATGATTTAATTACCTCCCAAAGTCCCCACATCCTAAAGTCCTCACAATAGGCATTAGAATTTCAACATTTGAATTTGATGAGACACACAAACACCAAGTCCATTACACGAAGCAACATAGTCCGTTTGGGCTGCAGTCCAGAAACTGGGTAGCTTGCCAACAATAGAAATTTATTTCTCACAATTCTGGAAGTCAGACATCTGATATCATAGTACCAGCATGGTTAAGTTCTAGTGAGGGATCTCTTCCAGCCTGCAAATAGCTGACTTCTCATTATATTCTTACATGTTGGGAAAGGAGCAAATTATCTCTCTGGCCTCTTTTTATAAGAGTAGTAATCCAATTCCTGGGTGATCCACCCTTGTGCCTTAATTACCTAAAAGTCCCACCTATACATACTGTCCCATTGGGAATTAGATTTCAATCTGTGAATTTTGGGGCAACACAGTTCATAACATGGTGTAAACTGTGCGGTTGCTGACAAGAACGTGGAAAGTGAAGCCTTACATAAACAGGTCTTGACCTGGAATCCTGCTGAATGCCAGTCCCACTTAATAGATAATGGGAATTGAAAACAGTGTAGCTTGAGGGAAGAGGCAAACAGCTCTATGCTAACACCCCTCTCTCCCCTGATGAATGTTTCCCTAAGACTAATTGCAGGTAAGGGAAGAGTGTCCCGCCAGGCTAGAGACACTCAGTCCACAGCTCACAGGACCCTGACCCCTGAGCCCAAATTCCTGGGCACTAAAACTGACCACTTCATTGATTTATGAAACTAGCCCCAAATTCCTAAGTGCCTGAGAGAACCGGCACGTCTTCACTATGCCACGCCCCAAAATAAACCTATTAAAAACCCAGTCCCTTTCTTTGTTCAGTGGCTCATTTTCCACCAGGAAAAGGGGTCCACCACCACGTTTGCGGATGAATCCTGCTCCTGAATAAAAGCCTGCAATGACTTGCATGGTTTGCTGCTGCTTTCATCTTTTTGCTCTTACACCACTGACTGCCCCCTCTCCCACCCCCATCCACACCAGAACCCCAAATAAGAGGCTGCAAGAGCGCCTTCTTTCCTGAAACACCAGTAACTATAATGGTGGCTCTTAAACTTGAGCAATATCAGAATTAAATGGAGGACTTATTAAAACCCAACTGGCAAGCCCATCCCTAAAGCCCCTAATTCAGTAGGTGTGAGATGGCTTAGCCTTTGCATTTCTACAAGTTCCTAGGTGATGTAGATTCTATTGGTCTGGGGACCACAATTTGAGAGCTGCTGTTCTAGAATCTCTCCACATTGAAGTTCATTAGCTCCAACTGGTTCCTGAAAGCTCAAGAGGCTTTAAGTAGGTTTGTGGCAGAGGGAGAAAGTGAAAGCATTGTTTCCTTTGAGTAAAACTAATCAGAATTACCAAGTGTGATTTCAGCAGTTTCCCATTGATGCTGTAATAAATTATCACAAACTGGTGGCTTAAAGCAACACATTTATTATCTTAGAGTTCTGGAGATTAGAAGTCCAAAGTGGGTTGTACTGGACTAAAATCAAGGCGTCAAAGGAGTTGTGTTCTTTCTGAAGGTTCTTAGAAGATAGTCTATTCCTTGTCTTTTCCAGCTTCTAGAGGCTGCCCACATCCCTTGGCTATGGCTCTCATCCATCTCATGATGCTTATTTACACTGCATCACTTGGACACTGACTCTCCTGCTTCTCTCCTTCACTTGTAAGGACCCCAGTGATTACACTGATTCACTTGGATAATACAGAGTAACATGCCCATTTCAAAATCCTAAACATCTCTGAAGTTTCTTTTGTCATGTAAAGTAGCATATTCATAAGTTCTGGGGATTAGGGTGTGAACATCTTTGGGGGACCAATATTCTACATAATACAGTGTTGAAGTTCATTAGTAGTCTACCTAACTCAATTCTCCCTTACTTTTGGCACAGCCAGACTATATTTTTCAGCCTTCTTTTCAGTTGGGTGAAGCCATATGACTAAAGTCTCTCCAGAGGAATGTAAGGTGTATATATTACTTCCATGTCAGGCCCATGAGAACCTCCTTTACAGGTTCTGTAGCCAGTGAGCCTGAATGATCACAAAGAAGGGAACAAGCCATGGACCTGAATATTCTGCACTGTTGAGTGAGCAAGAATTAGATTTCTATTGCATTGAGATACACTGCAGGGCCACTGCCTTTTGAGTCTACTTGTTATGGTAGTTAGTGGATTCTACCTAATATACCACCGAGATTATTTCCTCATAGGCACTTGACTCCCAATGCCTATTTTTCAGAAGACCTAATCTACTGCTTGAGTTCATCTGAAATTGGCAACAATAATTTTTTCCTTCTTCCCTTCAAGCATTTATTATCAACAGTTTCAGGGTAGGTATACTATTAAGACCTATGTGCCTGCTTCCTTTGTCTCTTTGGACATATTTTACTTTCCTGCTTGCCGCCTTTTCTAAGCCACCACTCTCTCTTTCACTTCTCCCCTGACTCCTTAGGTTCTAATTTCAAACATGCTGGACTTGACCCCAACATGAAGTCAGCTTTCCCTTCACTGTTGTATCATCAAACCGGTCCTCTATTTCTCTATGTCCTCCATCGTCAAAGAAAGATGTAGATGAAAGCTTGGGCCTGACTTTTCTCCCTCACCTCATTCCCTATACCCCATCTACGGTCAGAGAAGCCCTGCGTTGGATTTGCTCTCTGGTGACCTAAGGTCTCTGGAGTGAGATGTAAGAATTGCAGAAGAACATCATGGGCTAAGACACTTCCACAATAGCATAGTTTCTAGCTCAAGGCCATTTTCCTAGAATGAGTACTCCAATATCTCAAGTTCCTGCCTGGGAAAACTCCAAGTTGCCAAACGAAGGAAATTTTTGTTCTAGCACCTAAAGAAGGTGAAGTTAGAGCCCCTGTGTTCTGGTCTGTGTAGGAGGGTAGGAGCTTTGCTTCTATAAATGCCAGTTATGGATGTGAAGGCGATCTGGCTACGGCATCTGTCACCCCATTGATCTCCAGGCTTAATTCAGCTGATCTGGCTGGCTAGGCAAGTGTACCCTTCCTCCCTCACCGCTCCACCCAAGCTGCATGTTTGGTGGAAGAGGACGACCTTCCCCCACAGAGGAGGACCACTCCTTGGTCAAGGGTAGCTGTGCTCCCCTGCTAGGACCTCCAAACAAGTTCTTAAGGTCTATAAATGCCAGTTAGCAAACCCAGATGACCAAATCACACTGGCCAACTCCATTTACTTTTTGTACATTTCCACTTTCCTAACTTTGCTAAACACCACCTCCCCCATTTCTTCCTCCAGAATCCATAATTCTCCCTTTAAAATGCCCAGTTACCTCTCCATACAAATCAGTGTTGAGTTCAATTTGTGTTGAGTCCTCTTCCCTGTTACTGAATAAAATCCGTTTATGCCACTCTAACCAGTGCTCTACTTTACTTTTGACAGAAGGTAGAATTCCATTACCACCCACTTCCTCTACATTGATTAGAATAAAGATTAGCTGCTTCGATACCCTAAATGATGGTGCTTTACACAAGATCAAAGTCTGGACCCGGGACCCAGGCTGACATGATGTTTCTGCAACCATAAGAGAAACAGGCTCCCATCATTTTGTTACCTATTCTGTCTTCCTTCTGGTAGTCCAAGAAAGATGCCCAGATCCTGCCATCTGGTCTCATTCCAGTCAGCAGAAGTTTCCTGAAGGAGCACATTTTGCTTGAATCATATAACAGCAGCCAAAACTTGACTTCAGGGAAGCCCTAGAAACAGGTGAGGAGAGACAAACATTATTCTTGTGTTAAAGGGGAATCTGAATGCCAGAACATCTAGCATCCTCACTCCCTACTTAGTACTTCGAAGGGCTCTGGCCAGGGTGAAGGGGAACTTTGGTGGTTCTGGTGGAGAGCAAAAGTCGAGCACATCCAGTGTGAAGACATTTCATGGAGACAATATCTGCCCTTGAAGTAAGATGTAATTCTTATTTTTTTCCCCAAGACCATGAACTGTTTGGTATGCATGTGAAAGAGGAACTTGGGATGGGGTGGGAAAGCTAGTGAGCTACCTGTGTGAGAAGCTGTGGACTGGCTCTTGTTGAATCAGAATGATCTTCGCCAGCAGGTTCAGTTGGCTAAATCACCTCACTCTCTCTTTATAATTTGGGAAGAAAATTTCTGGGAAATGGTCTTCAAACATTTTTTTTTAAAGCAGAGGAACTTAATTTTTAGATGAAAATTTTCATAGAACCCCCACATAGATAAAAGTGGAGCTTTCATATAGATGAAAGTGGAGTAAGTAATTTAAGTATTGACCATTAGTTCTCACAGACTCTCCTGAGTGACTTGAATGACTTCCAAGGAATTAGGTATTGCAGAGACTACTAACTACTCCAAAGCACCCAGTCTCCCCTCCTTCCACTAAGTAATTGACCCTCTTCTACCAGAGTTATGGCAAGACGTGTGCCCAATTTCTCTTTGATCTTCTGTCCAGTGGGATATAAGCAGGAAGTGAAGGAGCTACTTTCAGATGGCTTCCTTAAAAAGAAAGGAAGCCTTCTGCTTCCTCTGCCCCTTCCTCCTGGCTGGGAAAGTAGACAAGTGGAGGAGCATCTTGGGTCCACAGGTGTATACCATGAATCTATGATGGCAAAGCCAACCGTGGTGCCCAGGTGACCTCATGAAACAGTGCAACTACGCTTTCAATGGCTGCCCCCTTCCCCACACCTGCCCACCTCTGAACTATAACCTGAAAGAACAAGTTGGAGGCCTGTCTTGTTTAAGACAGTGTGTTTTGGTCTCTATATAATAGCTTACCCAGGTGCCTAACAGAACAGAAAGAAAAAACCAAAGCTGAACAGAACAGTTTGGGAACTTCTACATTACCTACTCCAAGCCAAAATTTGACTTAGGGAAAACCATTTCTCTCATTATGACACTTGTCCTTAATGTGTCTTAAGATCACTTTTAAAACTTCTTCGGTTCCAAGAGAAGAGAAATCTGCATCATTTTGGATGAGAGGATCTAAAATGTTCCTTCTTCTAATCAGTCATAAATGTTGATTGTTCTCACTCAAGTCCCATGTGGGCAAGGGAATGGGTGTCCTTTGGAGGATAGTCTCGCTGCGAAATAAAAGCTATGAAAGTAAGATATCAGAAGTGAAGAAAAAAGGCAAGAATATTTTTAAAGTAGGGGCATGACCAGTTGAGCATACCAGAAGGGTCTGGCTCTAACAAAGAAGAATCCTCTGCTTGCTTTATTTACAGTAGTACAGATCAAAGGGGATCGGTAAGTATGAGGTTTCAGAGTGAGAGGAACCTTGTCTAGTTGCTTGCTTCTCAGTGTGGCAGGGGTCCTGCAGTAAACAGGTTGTTTGGTTCTTAGCAGATCACTCCCATCTCAGGGGCTGTGCTTACACGTGAGTGGTGAGCTAGAACTGGGCACCAACGTGAATTGGGTGTTCTTGGACCAGCGGATTTTGCCCGGGAGTTCCTAAGGCAAGGCTTCCCTGCCTAATGGCTCCAGTGTTGCTCAGTTCACACGCAACTCGCAGATGGTTTCCTGCAGATAGTAATTTATAAACTGATATAGAAACACAAGACAGATTGGTAGAAAATCTGATTCTATTCCCTTTTCTCTTTGTATTTCTTCCTGCCAATTCTGTTTCTTTATTCTTAACCACTGTTCCTCACTCCTCTGCCTCACATTTTTCCCTCTGGTGCCTGAGTAAATGGTTCCAACCTGTGGCATTCTATGGTTCATCAATGATGGCTTATGGAAGGACGAGTGGCCAAGCCTCTAGAAGTACAGCAGACTGCTGGCACTCCGAGCACTAGGAGGTGGTGAGACTGCAGGAAAGCAACTGGCAGGGAATATTTTTTTTTCCTATTGAATGCTGCCAACCCTCAGAGGAAGGATTAAAAAAACAAAACAAACAAACAAACAAAAAAAAAACTGAGAGCTGCCTGTAAATAAAAAGCAACTGTAAAAAAACAGTGAAGTGCTCAATAAACCTTATTTTTAAATTGAAGGCTTAATAACTGCCATGATTTACAAGTCAGGCAAGGCATAGGTGTCTTGCATATGTGATTTCTAAACTTTACAAAATTGTTCAAGGTAAACATTCCCATCTTACAAATGAGGAAACTGGAGTTCAGAGAAGTAAGAGGTTTTCCCAAGGTCACTCAGGGGATTTGAACCCGGTATTGTGTTTTTTCCCCTTCCCAAATAGCCCCGCCTCCTGCTTTAGATGACAAAAATGAAGTATTAAAAACTGGCTTTAGCTGGGCATGTTGGCACACACCTATAATCCCAACAACTCAGGAGGTGTGAGGAAGGCAGGAGAATTTCAAGTTCAAGGACAGTCATGGAAATTTAGTTTGACCCTGTCTCCAAAAGACAAAACACTGAGGATGTAGTTCAACAGTAGAGCACCACTGGGTTCAATTTCCAGTACCAAAATCAATCAAAGAAACAAAAACAAAAAACAAAACAACAAAAGCCTGTGTTTGAAGGATGTAATGTAATGCTTAATTTTTTTTGAGTAGCTTAAAACAACAGCATTTTATTATATCTCATGAATTTCTGGGTTAGTAATTTTGTGGGCATGACTGGGGATTCCTCATGTGACATTTGCTGTTTCTCAGGGGTGTTCAGATAGTGGGTGGGCGGCTGTGGGGTGGCCAGGTAGACTTCTCTTGGCACCATGGGAGAGATGGCTAGAAGGCTGGGCTTGGCGTGGGCTGAGGAACAGCAAGCCAATGCCTGATGACTCTAGCATGACAGTCTACAGGGACTTCCATGAAGGCTACTTTTCTGGGTGAGCATCCTAGGAAAACCAGGTAGGAGTCACCAGGCTTTGTGTAACATAGCCTTAAAAATTCCAGAACATCACTTTCTGTCACATTCTCTTCATGAAGGGAGACAAAGTCTAACCAAGAATCACACATTAATTTTATGTGTGATTCTTGTGATCTACCAACCTAACGTTGGTAGATCAACCTGGTAGAGCCATGGTGCCTAGATATTTTGCCAAACATTATTCTAGAGGTTTCTGGAGGATATTTAAAATTTAAATTGGTGGGACTTTTTGTGTGTTTGTGGTATTGGGGAGTGAACCCAGGGCCTAGCAAGCCCCCTACCCCTGAGTTACATCCCCAACCATTTTTAAATTTTGAGACAGGGTCTCCCTAAATTACTCAGGCTGGCCTCCAACTTGGATCCTCCTACCTCAGCCTCCCAAGAAGATGGCATGCCCCATCATGCCTGGCAAGTTGGTGGGATTTGAGTAAAGCAGACTACCCTCTCTGATGTGGTGGGTCTCATCCAATTAGTTGAAGGCCTGAATAGGCCCAAAAGACTGACTTCATCCAAGGAAGGAGCAACTCTGCCAGCAGATGGCTTGAAACTTGAACTACAACATTGAGTCTTCTTTGGTCTCTAGTCTGCTGTTCTACCTTATAGATTTGGGACTTACTAGCCTCCATAATAGTGTGGTCCAATTTCTTAAAATCTCTTTATATCTGTATACATGTCCTACTGGTTCTGTTTCTGTGGCAAACCCCAACTAATACAGAGGAGAAAGCATTATAAAATAAAAGAAAAAATGTTATTAGAAGTGAACAATGGTAGATTGCAATCTAAAACAGCCAGAAAGAAAGTGAAATGAGTTAATTCACTGTTCTATGCTGCTCTGAACTGCTTTCCTGAAACTTTCAGGAGTTGCTTCATGAACAACACTACTATATAAATACTCAAATGAGCCAAAGTAAGAGCAATGTCTCCCAAGTGTATAATCATGTATTTGTTGAAGAGTTACTGTTCCTGAGTTTCTAGCAGGACTGCTTTTCCAAATCTCCTTTGCATTTAAGGGTGATCATGTCACTGAATTCTGACCAAAAAATGGGTGGGTAGAAAAGATGAAAGCTACTTGGCCTTTACAATCGCCTGTAATCTTTCTGTTCTCTCTCTCACTATTCCAGTGACCTGGGAGGCTCATATTAAAAATGAGTTGAATAAAACACGAAAGAGAGTCACCAACACCATATTAGACTTTGCATGAGAAAGAAATAATTTTTTTTTTTTGCTACAGAGGATTGAACTTAGGGGTACTCGACCACTGAGCCACATCCCCAGCCCTATTTCTGTGTTTTATTTAGAGACAGGGTCTCACTGAGTTGCTTAGTGCCTCACTGTTGCTGAGGCTGGCTATGAACTTGTGATTCTCCTGTCTCAGCCTCCCAAAGTTCTGGGATTACAGGCAAGTGCAACTGTGCCCAGCTAAGAAATAAATTTTTGAGTGCATGAAGTCACTGAGAATTGAGATTTATTGGTTACCTATTCTCGGCTATTCTATTTTGATAAAACACGCATTAGTCTCTATTGTTTAGAAGAGGCTAGGTTGCTATAATGAAGAAAGTCATTATACAATGGCTTAGAGAGTGACCAACTGATTGTTGCACAGGTTGTTTCAGTGCAATTATTTACACAAGTGTCTCAGTTTAGATGATAAATTACATGGATGCTTACTTAAAAAAAAAAAAAACAAAGAACTTTCTCTCTCTCTTGTTTTACAGTCCAAGGTAGCATCCTTTCCTGGCAGCTCTCCTCTCAATTCCTTTAGTAATCGCTCTGCCGCACTTTAGGGCATTGTTGTCATTAAGATAGTTAAGGTGGGATACTGCCATGCAAACTTATCATCAATGACTTTTTGATTTTTTAATCTTCAGATTGTTGTTCTAGACCAAGCACAAAGAGACCAAAGATCTATTTTTTTTGTTTCATTTCTTCTTCTTCTTTTTTTTTTTAGTATCAGGGATTGAACTCAGGGGTACTCGATCACTGAGCCACATCCCCAGCCCTATTTTGTGTTTTATGTAGAGACAGGGTCTCACTGAGTTGCTTAGCGCCTTGCCGTTGCTGAGGCTGGCTTTGAACTTGTGATTTTCCTGTCTCAGCCTCCCAAAGTGCTGGGATTACAGGTGTGCGTAACCGTGCCCGGCCATTTAACTTCTTATTTTGAGATAATACAGGTTCACAAGCAGTTAGTTATAAGATCCCGTGTACCCTATACTTACTTTCCCTCAATAACATCTTAGAAAACTATAGGGCAGTATCACAACTCGGATATTGATATTCATACAAACTGGAGATCTTGTACATACTTCTTGTTTTACTTGCATTCCTGTGTGTATTTATTTCTATGTAATTTTATCACATGTAGTTTTTCATAACCACTACCACTACCACATTTCAGATACAGAACAGCCAAGTTTGGTTTTGCTCACTGTCACTTCTCCAAGGCTTGGCACAATGCCTGGTACAAAGAAGGAACTCAGTAAATACTTGTTAGATGAATGAATGAACGAATGAATGGTGCACCAGCTAGGGTTCTAAGGTACTATAACCATGAAGCAAGAAACCAGTAGTATAAGTGTCATCACATGTTCAGAGGTAGGACCAGCAGGATAACTATGCCAGGTGACTGCTGCTGTCTCATCATTTCCCAAGCTGGTAGGCAGATGGACCCTGCAGGACCAGTCCAACAGGGTTAAGACCTGAAGGTTGTACATCATATCTTCTCATATCCTATTTTCCAGAACTTAGTTGCAAGTACACACCAAACTGCAAGGGAGGTCAAGGTCGATTGTATTATTTGCCTGCAATTCTCCCTCCATTCTCCTCTTTTGGCAATTTACTAGGGTGAAGAATACTTCCTCACACCACTGGTGTTGGGTTTTGGCCAGTGAAATGTGGGCAGCAGTGATAGTATGCCAGTTCTGAGGTAAGGCCTGTGTTTCTGCTCACTCTGCCCCACTGACACCCCTGCCACCCTCCATGAGAAGAGCCTTCCCTAAGTTCAGAGCATGAGAGAAAAATGGCATAGCCCTAAATTGGTTCAGAGCCTGAAGCAGAGCAAGTTTGGTATTGCTTTCTATGATTTCAGCCTTAACTGAACAGTTAGTTTTGCTATTATTAGGGAAAAATGGATATTTGTGGACTACAACATTCTGTAGGTATGAGAAAAGCCCCTCCACCTGTAGGAGACCCTTCAGAAGTGTAGAGCATAGTCTCACCAGCTGAGTTACATGAAGACAACATAAAAAGTATACTTTCCTGGGACTCTGTCATGAGTGTGGGGATAGGAGATCAATTGGCTGTCCTGAGGTCAGCCAGAAGACTGAGAGCAGACCAGGAGCACCTCTGCCTGGAGGCCTCATGAGGATGAAGGACAGACTGAGGGTGGGAAGAGCTGGTAGTGGAAAGCTGGGTCAAAACAAAACAAAACAACCTGGTGTATTAACAAAACATGTTGGGGAAAGTTTTTCCAGTGATTGAAGAGGTGGTGCTAATAATAGAAGCCTGAAATAACTGTACATTTTAGCATATTAGTTAATCCATGTTTATTGCCAGTACAGCTATAGAGAATGATGCTGTCCCAATTTGGATTGTAGACAAGATTTCAAATGCATGGAAAAGAAAATCAGAGCTTCTACAAGATCTATCAAAATTTACCTCTAGAGGATAGTTTCTCCGCAGTGCGTTGGTGTTTCATTAACTCAGCACTCACTGTAAGTGAGTTGAATGAAGCTTTTTAAAGGAAGTAGCTCTCTGTACTACTTGCTGATGATTCTGAAAACAAGAATTTGTGATGATTCTGACAACACATTTTTTCTACCTGGGAAATTGCTAGAGACATGCAAGATGTAAAAAGCTTGAGAGCAGAGCAGTTTGGGTGTGAATATCCAGTTGCAGTGGATAAATTAGTCCCTGATAAAGTGGTGGCTGCTTACATGAAAGTAGTTAAGGAAAATAAAAGTTTAACATTTTTCTTCAAATATGAATACATCCTAAATTTTACTTAGTTTTTTTTTTTTTGGTATTTATCTTTCTATTTAAAAACAATTTTATGTAGTTGTATATGGACGGAGTGCCTTTATTTTATTTGTTTATTTTTATGTGGTGCTGAGGATCGAACCCAGTGTCTCACAAGTATTAGGTAGGCACTTTGCCACTGAGCCCCAGCCCCAGCCCATATCTTTCTATTTTTTATTATGAAAAATTTCAAACACCTGAAAATGTCAAGAGAATAGAACCACAAATGCCTTCCATTTAGATTCAATGGTCGTTAATGTTTTAACGTATCCTCTGTCTTCTCTCTCCCCACAAATACATGGACACATAGCATTTTTAAAAATAAATTGTCAGGGGCTGGGGTTGTAGCTCAGTGGTAGAGCGCTTGCCTCGCATGCGTGAGGCGCTGAGTTTGATCCTCAGCACCACATACAAAGCAATAAAATAAAGACATTGTGTCCATCTACAACTAAAAAAAATTTAATAAAAAATAAATTGTCAGTATGAAACCATGATCCCTAAATGCTTTAATACAAATCTCCTAAGAGTAGACAACCTCCTATATAACTATCATATCACTATCATACCTAAGAAACTTAACAATAATTCTGTAATCACAACTGATATCCAAGTGATATTTTAAATTTCCTCATATTCTTCTAAAAGTGTCTGTGCAATTTTCCTGCATGATGTAATCGAGGTTTATGGGTTCCATCTGGAGGCTAATCTGGAAAATCTACCCCATTTTTACTTCTATTTGGTTTTAATTTATGACATTAACTTTTCAAGAATCTGGGCCAACTTACTGAAAGTTGCACAGTCTTGGTTGTCTGATCATTACCTGATGTTGACTCTTTACTTCTAGGTTTAAGTCTGTATTTGCCTTAAAATGAAGTACAGGTTGGAGCTTCTTTATTAGGTTTGGCTTGAACATTGTAGGAATAATTCATAGACATTACATGAGAAATCTCATATATGGAGTTTTTCCACAAGTAATGCTAAGGGTGCCATCTTGGTTGAGAAAGTAACTGCCATATCTCCATGGGAAAGTACTTTTGCCTGGAAAAAGAGACTGAGGCAGAATTTACATGCTAATGCTTTACGGAGGGTAAAATCCTAAGTAAGCAAGCAAGGGAAAAAAAGAGGAATTGAGGCAGAAAAGGAGGGGGAAATGCAAAATGATCTGCTGCCAAGTTGGCCATGGCTTCATAAACATCATGGCTAATCACTGGCCATGTGAGACATTTTTGGAGGTGCTGTGTAGCACCATATAATCTGAGAGGAATCTTTCCATGGAGCAGGATTCACGATATTAACCAACCCTGAGCAGGGTTCAGGATATTAATGCACCTATTACTTCTGGATTGTTACTAGGTGCCTCTGAGCAGAACTGGGAAAGTCATGGTGTCTATACTCCTGTTATGTTGGACTGAACATAGGAGCAGCTGCAGCTTCCACCCTGGCAGATAAAATAGCAGCTTTGCCAAAGGCAGAGTGCCTATTATGGTAGGAATTGCATTGCTTTTACTCAGGAATCAGGGCAAGTGGATTACAAGGGACAGGGAGAGCAAAATGGATATAAGGGGTGGGTATAAATTTGATTCAGTACAAAAATATTTTTCTCTTTGAAATTACTAAATGATCTGTGGGATGCACTTTGTCCCTATAGAAATAACATGTTGCTAGCTACTTTTCATTTGGTGCTTTTAACCCATTGATTATTCTTGCTTGTACCCATTATTACATTGGGAGATATAAGATATGAGGGCCAGTTTTGTTTATCACCACAAGGGTATCATTGCTTGTAGGCTTTTTCAAGAACACAACTAAATTATATATCTTATTTAGACATGTATGTATATATATACACATAAATGCACACATATATACATATATATCAATATATAACATATAATGAATTAGCATAAGTTCATATTGCTATTAAATTTAACATAATAGTGTTTTAAATTTCTATTTTATATCCTTTTCTTCTTATGCTGAAAAAAATCCTGATTCCCAATAGCATTGTGTACAGAGTAGTATATTCAAGCTACCTCAAATAACTTTTTCTTTCATTGTCAGTTCAGTAATAATTTTTATTTTATTTATTATTTTGTGTAGTGCTAGAGATCAAACACAGAACCTCACTCATACTAGGCAAGTGCTATACCACTGAACTATGCCCCTACTCCATGTGGTGCCAGTAATCAATTTTATATAGAGTTGGGTTGAAATTTGTTTCTTTTAATGTCCAATTTTAGAGCATCTTCTTTTATAATTTACTTTTATTTCTGAATATATAAAATACATGGTTCAAAATAAACACTATAAAAAAAGTTTAATCAGAGAATATTGCTCCCAGATATACCCCTTCAGTCTATCTATAAGGGTAGGTAAAGTTTTCCTTAGTTTCCAGTTTCCCCTTTCTTGTATTTCTTTTTGCAAAAATGAGCAAATATATGTATAAATGTATATGTAGTTTCTTACTTCTTACATAAAATGTGGCATGCTATCTACTGTTTTCTTGCTTTTTTCTCCTAATAAAATATTTCCAAAGAATCACTGCATATTAGTTCACTGATACCTTAAATGCTAAAATTTATGAACTCTTGTGTGTGTGTGTGTGTGTTAAATGTATTAGTTGCAGTAGACTAGGCAAAGCCAGAGTTAAAAAAAAAATCAGTGGATTTACAAATAAAGGTTGATTTTGCTCACCTAAAATCCCTTAAGGATCAGGCAACCCTCCTTTGTCTTGTAGCTTTATTCCTTAGAATATGTGCTCCCTGTAGTAGCCTACTGGGCAGAGTCCACTTACATGGACCCAGACTAAAAAGGGAAGTTGAAAATGTGGTCTCCTGTTCATAAAGAGAAAACTGAAATATGGAATTTGGTGAATTATCTCAGACACACTAGGCTTTACATTAATTATCGCAAGCTCTATAACAGCTCTATAAATAAGTTAGGTATTTTCATTATTCCCATTTTATAGCTAAGGACATATATGTCTTTCAAAGTCATATTGTGTTTCTGTGTGTCAGGAGTCATTTCAGATCCAGGTGTATCTGCCTCCAAAGCTCAAATTTGTTCCAAATTCTGTGGCCAATTGCTCTTGTCACCAACAAAGCATGGCTACTCCACTTCATCCATCCATAATGTAAGATCTCCAACATTGGAGATTAGAGCAATTGATACAGAACAATAAATATTGAGAGTTAAGATTCATATGATGCTGTGTTTCCTACAAAAAAGTCAAAGATAAAACTTAAATCAGGGCTAGTAATGTAGCTCAATAGTAGACTGCTTATCTAGATTGTGAGAATGTGGGTTCCATCCTCAGCAATACCAAAATAAACAGATAAATAAATCACTAGTCGAATGTGGTGGCACACGCCTATAATACCAGCTACGTGGGAGACTGAGGCAGGAGGAGTGGAAGTTCAAGACCAGCCTGAGCAACTTAGTAAGATCCTGTCTCAAAATCGAAAAGACACATAACTGGGAACTCTGATTTAAATGAAACATTTAACATAGTTTTCAAAAAATAATGCCCTGCAAGTCTCAACATCATATTAACGACTTCAAACATTTTGGACTGATTCTACAGTTTATAAATATTGGCAACCAGTGTATAGAGCCACACACAGACATATAAGTTTTATTAGACAAAACACTCTGATCCCCTAAACTACCCATCTCCCCACCTATCTTATTTTATGCTACTCTACCCAAAATGTTAGCATTATCTAGATTTATGACCTATACATTGCCACCAACTGTTGGAAACTCCTGAGCTACTGTTTATTACTTTGGATTGCAAATCACACCAGTATGTAGAGAATATTTATTTTCTCTTTGTTCCACAGCTCCTAAAGGAAAAAGGGACGCAGTGCTTGGAGAAGGGACTGTCATTGGGAAATAGTGACCAAACCTCAGAGTCTGAAGGACTCAGCACCATTTGTCAAAGGTGGTGCCACCTCTGCTGAGAAATGATGAGGCTCCAGTATTTTAGTGCTATCTTAAAAATGTTTAGATTCAACTTAGCATGTTGTCCTGTCACTAGAATTCCTATATTTAGCAAAAGCCAAAAAACAAAAATCAAGATGTCCAATTAAATTTTAGTTTTGGAAAAACAATGAAATAATTTTTAGTATGTTTCATGAAATAACAATTACTTTTTATCTGAAGTTCAAATTTAACCAAATATTCTGTTTGTTATCTGGCAACTGTACGGTGATACAATCTGACTTTTTACTTTGAAAGTTTAAACTTTACTGTGGGCATTGCTGCTGGGAAAAAGGGGATATCTGACACAGTCTCCTTTTGCTCTCAGTTTCATTACTGGCTACACACACTTCATGGTTGGGCAGGGTTCCTTCATCCAGCTGGCACCGTTTGAAACAGCGTCCACTTAACCTTTGGGTTCTCCTAGAACCTTGGCATGCCAAACTTTGGTATACAGGCTGTTCTTTTGCTCAGAGGCAAAAACCCTATTCTGCTGAACAGAATCCCAGACTCTCCTTCCTGCAGGCTCCTGTTCCTACCAGTGAGGGAGAGCACCCCACAGGGAGGACAGAGGATCACTTCCCTTCCCTTTCCACTTCTTTATAGAGTCTACATCCCCCAGCCTTCATTCTGCTTCCTCCTTCTTCTGATTGTATACATCCAAAAGATATTTATTAAATTCAATCCCTATTAAACAAAAGCATCATTGCAAGATGGGCATGATTCAAAAACATCTCAACTTCAACATTCCCTACAGAATTCACCATTCCCTTCTCCCAGCCCTCCCTATACTTGGTAACTCCATGTTCCTTCTTCCTTTATTACCATGTGGTAAATTATGGAAGTTAATGCAAGGAGTGCTCAGTCATGGTTTTCTCAATGAAGATTTCTAATCCCCAAGCTGGGTCAGGATCTTTCAGGGCACTTCTAGAAGTTTGCAATTCTACATTACTTATGTAATCATGAGAGGTAGTGGAGTGAGCATATATGCCATGGTTTGGAGCTGTGCTTTAGCGTGAGCCCTGGCTCTACAATTTACTTGCTATGCAGCTTTGAAAAAGTTATATCAATTATTTGTGATTCAGTTTCCTCATTGTCAATTGTAATATCTAAACTATAAGGTTGTTGAAGAAATCAAATGAATTACTGTGTATAAACCTATTGGGATTTTCTGACTGGCTGAAATATAGATAATGTCTCACATGAATTTCCTTTGGAAGTCCACTTGAAGCACTTGCGTGAGCATGAAGGAGGTAGTTCTCCACTGGGAAATCAGGGTAAGATTATAAAAATAAAGTGAAAATGATGCAAAGGAGGCTAAAAAGCAACCGTTCCATTCATTTTGGCAACAGGGTAAATGATGGTACCATTCACTGAGATATAGAACTCAGGAAGACAGGTTTTTGCTAGTGAGTGATGAATTTGTTTTCAAATATGCTGCATTTGAGATAGACCTTCCTATGAGCCTGAATCTCAGGAAAAGCATCTTGGCTGGAGATACAGATATGGGGTCTTCAGCACAGAGGTAGTAGCTGAAGTCATGACATGGGTAAAATTGTGGATGATCAATTAAAAGACTAGCATAAAAACTAGAGTTCTGGAATACTCAAATATACAAGTAAGAGAACTGGTAAAGATAGAACAGGCAAAATTGTAGGAGAGGAATATTATCCAGCCTTAAAAAGAAAACAAATTATGATATATATTACAACATGACTGAATTTTGAGATTATGCCAAGTGAAATAAGCCAGTGAACCAAAAGATGAATACAGCATGAGGTCCCTAGGGTAGAGATTTCATAGAGTAAGTGGCTTCCAGTGGCTAGGGGCAAAGAGAAATGGGGAGTTTTTGCTTAATGGGCACAGTTTAAGTTTGGAAGGAAGAAGAGTTCTGGAGATTGGTTGCATAACAATCTGAATGTACTTGCCACTGCTTAAGTGTGCATCTAAAAATGGTTAAGATGGTAAATTTTATGCCATGCGTATTTTGGGGAGAAAACTAGGAGCAATTAATGTCATGAAGCCAAATTAGCAGAGGGATTTAGCATAGTTTGGCTAAATCCCTCTGTGTCCAATGAAATAGAAATGTCCAATGATCCTCAGTGTCCAGTGAAATAGAAAAACCCTGAAAGTTAGTAAGCATTGAAATTAGGCACCTACTAAAACTAGATATTATTTCAAGACTCTGAGTCCCTGAGAAGCTCAGGAATTCTGGGAACTAATTAATGAAAGGAAGGACCTGATATTGGCTTTTATCCATTATGGATGGATCCTGGTCCTAGAAATGCAGCTCTTAGTGACAGTATGCCACCCTTGATGCAGCATAAAGGCACCAAGAGACCTCAAGTGACTTCTAAGTCTATGGACTAGTGTCTAAAAGCCACATGCTTTTGTCATATTCAGGCAACACACGAGTTACCTCATACAAACATGAGATTAGAATTGAGATATATCAGGGTGGAATGTTTTATAAGTGCTTTTCATTTGATTCCCAACAGCTGTGTGAAATAGTTCCTTTTTTGAAAATCTTTGAGGAAATAGAGATTTGGGTCTTATGGCATGTCAGTGGTGAGGTTAGGACTAGAACTCATGTCTTGACTCTGGATTGATGACTACCAGAGGGCACCAGGCAGTTTAGAGGATTTGAGTCTTACCTTTTGCATAACTTTAACTACTCTTCTCTTCACCCTCTCCCTTCATCCCAGCTGGAAAGAGAAATCAAGGAGAGGCTCAAGCTCAAAATGCCTCTTCCCTAACCTGTATCTTCTGGCAAATTGAACCAAGGATGAAAAATTAAGAAGCATGTAGATAATTAGAATGTCTTCTTTATCACCAGTCCACTGATCCAAACCAAACCATTAAAAAAATTTAAAAAATAAAAAAAAGATCCCTGTACTCCCTAATTACCTTCTCTCCCAAAGAAAAATTTTGACTTTCTGTCAAAGCATACTTGTGTGTTATGGTGTTGGCCAAGTTAGTTCATGCTCTCCAGAATTAGGACCAGCAGGGCGCGGTGGTGCACGCCTGTAATCCCAGCACTTTGGGAGGCTGAGACAGGAGAATTGCAAGTTCAAAGCCAGCCTCAGCAACAGTGAGGCGCTAAGCAACTCAGTGAGACCTTGTTTCTACATAAAACACAAAATAGAGCTGAGGATGTGGCTCAGTGGTTGAGTATCCCTGAGTTCAAACCCTGGTACCAAAAAAAAAAAAAAAAAAAAGAATTAGGACCTTTGAACTTGGTTTTCCTTTTTCTTTCCTCCTCATTACCCTACTTCTCCTCCCCCAATAAAAAATCATTTATTGTCTGAAACTGCTCACAAATGGATTGTGTGCCGTGTGTATGAGCTTCTCTGCCTTCCTTGGTTCAGGAGGTTCCCTTAACCTTTGGCTAAAGGCAAGGATAAATGTCACCTCTTGGTCAAGGTTTCTCCAAATCTCCCAACACCCAGGCCATCAGGTCTTGGTTCTGAGCTCTAGGTCCTTGTAGGGTCTCCTCTGAGGTAGTGTTGTGAGGTTGTTGACATGTCTGCTTCTCCAATGGGCTGTGAATAGCATACTTTTGCACCCCGATTGCCCAGGGTCCAGCATGTGGGCCTTGTCAGCACATGAAGCAGCCTTGCTGCAACTGGATCAGGGTGTATGCAGGGATGGGTATTGTAATGTACAGGCTATGGTCCTTAGTGTCCCTTTTACTTTCAATAAACTTTGTCAGTAATAAACCTTCCTCTCTCTGACTGCCAAGACTCAGCAAATCCTGCTGCTCAGGTCACAGTTGTTTTAGGACTTTCTTTCTCTTTGTTAACACTTACCCTAGACCCTTCTGCCAGGGCCATCTGGGTTTTCCAAGGTGGCATGAAAAACAAAAAGAAAAACAAAACCACAAAAATCCAGTCATTGCTAATGTATAAATGGTTAAATTTATTGGGATAAATTTAAAATTCTGTATTAAATTATCTAATAGCTATTTATTAAACTCTACTATGTATGCCTAATATTGTTAGGGGCACAAAGGATTAAGACACAAGTTTCTGCATTTAAGAGTGATACTGGAAGACAAGCTTTAAATACATGAAAGCCACTTAAGAACAGCCAGAGACTGGCAGATTTAAAGAGTTTAAAATGACTAGTAAAGTTCATATAATGATACTGTTTCCTCATCTGTGGAATGACAGAGGATTTGATCAGGTTTTCTTTAAATTTCCCTTATTTGTTCCAATAAATGATCAAAGAGACCTTTCAAATTTTATGACATGTTACTTACTATGTGCCAGACATTATTCTTAGTAACTCCTCCAATTTTCACAATACCATGCAGTGGCTACATTAATTTCTCATTTGGAGAAACTGGCAGAGAGGTTAAAAATCTTCCCAGGGACACACAACATTCTAGTGCAGCTGGTATTTGAACGGATGGCGGCAGGCTCTCAAGAGTGCTCTTAACCACCATAGCATCTCTTTGAAGGATTAAATTCATGTTTTCCCATACTTTTCAAATTTACTTCTTTTTAAATGGAAAAACTATATTTTTCTATTTTTAATTATCCCACAAACTTGGTCCTTTTACTTCAAACTGGTATAATTTACAATCAAGTCTCTACCATCTTCTTGGCTGCATTTCCTCTCCAGGATTTTTTACTGGAATCAATAAATTTCATTTAGAGATTAACCCAAAGTCCTGCCTCATCCAAGGCATCACAGTCCTCTCCTTTTCTCAAAACTTATAGGGTTAAATCTTTACCATTTTGTAACTCTCTATGATTTCACACCCCCCACCCTCGCCCCAAGGATTTCTACATAGCTCTAAAAAGTTTCTTCCATGGATGCTCAAACTTTCACTTGGATTCTCTCCAGATACTGCTCTAGGGGTGTTGCACTAAGGAATATAGAAGACCAGGGATGGCTGTATGCAATGAATTTCAATACAAGGCAAGGAAGACTTGTGTACTGAGGTTGACTTGTGTACTGTGTACTAAGGTTTCAAGAAGAGTGTAGCATTTGAGCAGATAGTATAGTCGGAGGTCTTTTGTGAGTCAGGCAGAGGTGGTACCCCAGGCTTAGGGAAGGAAGATGAGTCTGAGGTCTCCATGTCCCTCAAGTCAATCATCCTGATCTCCTCTCTGAAATAAACTGTGTGAGGTGTTCCAGATTTTATTTTTTTGGTACTAGAGGTTAAACCCAAGGGCACTTAACTACTGAGTCACACATCCTCAGCCTTTTTGATTTTTTATTTTGACACAGTCTTGCTAAGTTGCTTAGGGCCTTGCTAAGTTGCTGAGGCTGACTTTGAACTTGTGATCCTCCTGCCTCAGTCTCCCAAGCTGCTGGGATTACAGGTCTGTAACACCGCACCTGGATGGTGTTCCAGATTTTGACAAAGTCCAGAAAAACCTAAATCAAGACAATATTCTCCACACTGTGGAATATAGTTATTCTATAGATTACACTCATTTCTCTGCTAAAATTCCAGTTTTTTTTTACCCACTCAAAAAGACATGTCAGAATGCAAGCAAGTGAGCTTGATAGGTCCACCAAATGACCTCAAATAGTTTGATTTATTTAGCAGAATCAATCATCTGAAAAGGCCAGTCCTTTGTTTTAATTGTTCCCCCCGAAGTACTTTTCAACTGCTTACACGAAGAGTTGCTTTAGATAGAAGTTGAAAGATTTGGTCAGGGTATGTGATAAGCTGGTCTCTGGAATCAGAACCAGAATCCAAGCTCCTGACAGTAAACCCCAGATCAGAACCTAAGATGTCTAAATATTCTCTGAGCTTGGTTACACTTGATTTATGTCTCCCAAACCAAGACTGCCTCTCTTCTCTGGTTCCCTTCGAGACACCGCTGATGAGATACTCCCGATTAATTTTACACCCCCCTAAACATTTCTTTACATCAGCACTTCTGAACTGACTTTGGTTTCTTACTTCTTGAGAATGATTTTCTTCTTCATGTTACCTAAAATGTCCTGAAGGCAAAAAAAAAAAAAGGGTCCATTTCTGTTTTGTTGATCACTCCTCTCTCCTTTCTCTCTCTGCACCCTCCTTCCACACACAAGTAAGAGGCCCAGTACAGGAAAACTCAGTCCCCTGCCATCAGGAGGTCTCAAATATTCACTTGTTACCAGTAGAATAACCTCCACTGATGATGCTGGTGTAAGGAAACACAGAAATTGGCCAATGTTACTGGTGTAAATGCAAATTCAGACAAGTTAAAAAAAACTTGGTAATAGCCTGAACTCACATTGTCAAAGAAAGTTGTTTAAGAACAGATTGGCTTTCTCTATGATGTAATCACATTTTAGGAACCCTGGGAAAGGAAAGGGGCCAGGTAAGAAATAGGAGCAGCTTCCTTAGGGAGAGGATGCTTAGAGATTTCTGTTCACAAATGGAGACAGCATTTAGAGTGCACCCCATGAAAGCTCAGTATACACTGGTACCCTGGTACT
Source organism: Geosciurus inauris (assembly GCA_004024805.1). Taxonomy (NCBI): domain Eukaryota; kingdom Metazoa; phylum Chordata; class Mammalia; order Rodentia; family Sciuridae; genus Geosciurus; species Geosciurus inauris. The sequence goes on from PVHX01004200.1 coordinate 84,798, forward strand.
TCTGATTGCTATCTGTGAATTTCTAAACACTATAGATATTTACATAGTTATTTCCAGTTTTAAAAAGGGTTCCCACACCCAGGGCTTCATTTGATCCTTATGAATACTTTGCCAGGGGTAAAAGACAGGTTTCACTATCCTTGCTGTAGAAGGGAAACCAAATCTCTGGAGTGCACAGAAATCAGAGGAACCAGGATCTGAACCTGTAAGTAAATATTCATTGAATTGAACCAATATAGAAATACGAGTGTTTTAAGGTAAACTGGGTGTCTGCCCTTTAAAAAGCCCATAATATAGTTGGGAAGAAATGTCCAAATTAAAAATAATAATATGAGGACTAAATAAGGTAAGTCCAAACACAAAATAGTAAATGCATCCTTTATTGTAAAATAAATTAGGAAAGTGCTTTGATATTTCAGTATACTTATATAACTTTCATCTCATGATTGAACTGAAATTTCCAAGTATTCTACATTGTCCCTCACCCCTACCCCAAGTTGCAGCTTAATATTCTGGGTTTTATGTAGATTCACAGCATCTATAGTCTTCAGTTTGATACCTTAGCTATGGGTTTGTCACATCCTCTTCAGTCATGTATTTGCAGAGCACAGCAGCTCCTGGCCAAAAAGGAAAAAAAAAATATTTTTTTAAGAAGCCAAATGGAATGTGAAAAATAGGAAAGGGGGAAATTTATCTTTGGTGTTCCAGAAAATTCCATGATTACCACTTGGAATTGCTGAAGGAAATAGATTTTTGAAAACGGTGCAATGACTAATGAATTATACATGAGGAGAGACAAAGGAAGGAATCTCAGGAAAAAGTAACTGACCAGGCCAAAGGAGAGAGTGAATAAGAAATTAGAACATGCCCAAGGTCAGGACTGTCTCCTCCTGATACAGAGAAGAAACATAAGTCTGATAATTATGTGCATGCTTATAGGGAGAAAAGACTATTTAAAATTGGGATTTCCCTAAATCTAGACTGGTGCTGGCTTTCCTTGATGCCCTCCAGTAAACACAAATTCCCCTAAATGCCTCCTCCTCCGCTGGGGGGATTGTGTAGTCTTCCACATAGAGACTATTTCCTTATTCACTTCAGTCACGGTTATCTCATTGGCAAAAACAGATGCACAGCAGAGAAAACCTCACTTGCTCATCAATCAATTTTTTTTTTACCATTTGGGTAAAAAAATGTGGCATATACACATAATGGAATGCTATTCTATCACAGAAAAAAGTGCTGATTCATCCTGTCACATGGGTGAATTCTGAAAACTATGTGAATAAAAGAAGCCAGACATATGCAATTCAGTTCATACAAAATGTCCAGAACAGACCAAATGATACAGACATAAAGTAAATCAGTAGTTACCAGGGGAAAGGGCAGGGAGGAGTAGGGAGTGACTGCTAATAGATATGGTGTTTCTTTGTGGGTGATGGAAATATTCTGGAACTAGAGGAAATGACTGTACAACTCTAGGAATATATTACAAACCATTAAGCTCCACTAAGTGGAAAAAATAAAAGGTGGACAATGTTAGAGTTTTACTTTGAATTTAAGGAGATAATTGAATTATATTAATTGTTTCCTTGGAAAGATAATAGAAATATCAAAATAGAATAAGCATAACTGAAAAACTACCCATAAAACCCCCAAACTGGAAAAGAAACAAAGATATAAAAATGAGGGAGGTGGAAGGTGGCAAATAAGACCCAACATAGGTATAAGTGGTGTTCCCAAAGGGAACAAATAAAACAAAACAAAACAAAACATCAGAGTTACTAAATGGAAATTTCTAAATTAATCATAAGAATAATAACCAACATTTATTGAGTATTTATTATATGTTCTAGACATACTTTTAAGTGCTCTATGTGCATTATCTCATTTAATGTTCACGATAATTGAATTAGGTTAAGGACTATCATCATCCTTACTGCACTCATAAGAAAACTGAGATACAGAGAGTTTTAGTAACTTGCCAAAGAAAATACTGCAGTGAGTGGCAGAACTGGAATAAAACAAAAGTAGAATCTTCAGATTTAAAGGGAAATGCATGCAGGGAAAACAAATAATTTAGTCATTCTGGTCCAGTTTACTGAATTCAAAGATAAAGGGAAGGGGAGATCCAAGATGGTGAACTAGAGGGAGGCTGCATTCCTTTCACTTGGTAACCCAGGATTCAAGCAGAGGAAATACTGTTTCTCTGAGAGAGAGCCCCTGCTGCCCACCAATCCCATGCTGTTTGCTCCCGCATTGTCCACCGTGATCACCAACCCCTTTCCCAGTATATCGCCCACCTTTTGTGTGCAGATCACTTGCTGACCGTCACTGGCTGCCCAGTTGAAACTCTAGCCACAGCAATCAAACAGACAAAAGAAATTAAAGGGATACGAATAGGAAAAGAACTCAAACTATCACTAGTTGCCGATGACATGATTCTATATTTAGAAAATCCAAAAAACTCCACTAGAAAACTTCTAGAACTAATAAATGAATTCAGGAAAGTAGCAGAACATAAAATCAATTCCCATGAATCATATGCATTCCTATACACAAGTGATGATCCACTGCAAGAGAAATTAGGAAAACTACCCCATTTATTCAAAATAAATAAATACTCAAACAAAAGAGATGAAAGACCTCTACAATGAAAACTACAGAACACTAAAGAAAGAAATTGAAGAAGATCTTAGAAGATGGAAAGATATTCTTAGACAGGCAGAATTAATATTGTCAAAATAGCTATTCTACCAAAAGCATTATACAGATTTAATGCAATTCCTATTAAAATCCCAATGTCTTCTTCACAGAAACTGAAAAAGCAATGATGAAATTCATTTGGAAAAAATAAGAGACCCAGAATAGCCAAAGCAATCCTTAGCAAGAAAAGTAAAGCAGGAGGCATCACAATACCAGACCTTAAACAATACTACAGAGCTACAGTAACAAAAACAGCACGGTATTGGCACCAAAATAGACATGTAGACCAATGGTACAAAATAGAAGACACAGAGACAAACCCTCATAAGTACAGTTATCTCATACTAGACAAAGGCGCCAAAAACACACATTAGAGAAAAGATAGCCAACAAATGGTGCTGGAAAAACTGGAAATCCATATATAGCAAAATTAAACCTCTATCTCTCACTCTGCACAAAACTCAACTCAAAGTGGATCAAACACTTAGGCACTAGAACAGACCCTGCACATAATATAAGAAAAAGCCAGCCCAAATGTCCATCATGTTGGCCTAGGAATGACTTCCTTCACAAGACTCCTAAGGCTCAAGAAGTAAAATCAAGAATCAAAAAACAGGATGGATTCAAACTCAAAAGCATTTTCTCAGAAATGAGAGAGCCTACGGAATGGGAGATCTTTACCACATGCACCTCAGATAAGAGCACTAATCTCCAGGATATACAAAGAACTCAAAAAACTTAACACCAAAAAACCACATTACCCAATCATAAATGGGCTAAGGAACTGAACAGAAACTTCACAGAAGAAATACAATTGATCAACAACATATGAAAAAATGTTCATCAGTTCTAGCATGAGAGAAATGCCCAAGTCAAAACTAAGATTTCAACTCATTCTAGTCAGAATGGCAATTATCAAGAATACAAACAATAAATGTTGGCAAGGATGTCAGGAAAAAGGTACACTCATACAGTGCTGGTGGGACTGCAAATGGGTACAACCATTATGTAAAGCAGTATGGAGATTCCTCAGAAAACTTAGAATGGAACCACAATTTGAGCCATATCACACCCTTTGGTTTATATCCAAAGGACTTAAAATTAGCATATTACAGTGACACAGCCACATCAATGTTTACAGCAGCTCAACTCATAATAGCTAAACTATGGAACCAACTCTGCCTTAAAGAACAAAAATTATGGTATTTGCAGGTAAATGGATGGAGCTGGAGAACATCATGCTAAGAGAAATAAGCCAAGTCCCCAAAATTAAAAGCTGAATGTTTTCTCTGATAAGTGGATGCTAATCCATAATGGGCAGTGGGTAGGTAAGAATGAAGGAACTTTGGATTGTGCAGAGGGGAGGGGAGAGATTGTGGATAGGAAGGATAATGGAATGAAATGGACATTATTACCCTACAAACATGTATGACTACACTATCGGTGTGACTCTGTACCATGTTCAGACAGAGGAAGAAGTTGTTCTCCATTTATGTACAATGTGTCAAAATGCATTCTACTGCCGTGTATAACTAATTAGAACAAATTAAAAAAAAAAGATAAAGGGAACCTACGTGGTCATTCAAACTGGAAAACAAGTTTCTCCCAAGGGGAGAAAAACAAAAGATCAACTTGACTTCAGATTTCTCCTCAGTATCAACTAGTGTTAGAAGGGCAGAAGGCCAACAAAACCTAAGGAAGATGCAATCCAAGACTTTCATGGTTGGCCCAGCTGTCCTTCAAGAAGAAAGGTTGATACTACTCTCACTTGTGCCTGAGGTTTATCACCTGAGAAACTTTCCATCAGTTCAGCAAATCCCAGGAAGGTCCTGGGCAGCAAGGCTTGGGTCTTGTGACACCCAATTTCTAGGATCTGGGCATGAGATGCCACAACCAGCCCAGCTTGAGAAGAGACAGAGAAGCTTACAAAGAATAATTGGAAGGTGAACTTCATGGCAGTTTTTGTGATTGACTGAATATGGGAAGTTTATGGAAAACATCTGGGTTTCTGGCACAGCAACTGGCTGTATAACTGAGCCACCTTTTGAGAATGGGCATGCTAGGAGAGGACATGGATGGAATATTTACAAGTTTAGCTTTGGACACTTGAATTAGAGGTTTAAGGGGTTCAGTGAGGAAACTAAGCTGGTATGTCCAGCAGGTAGGCAGACCTGTGGGCTTAGAGGACAGAGGAAAAGGGTTTTGGGAATGTGCATCTGGGTGCACTGAACACAAAGGTGACAATGGAAGCCAGGCAGATGACTTCCGTGAGATCATCTGAAAAGAAAAGTATAAAATGAGAACTGAGTGCCCAGAAAGAGCACAGGAAGCCTCAGCATTTAAATGTCAGGCATAGGAAAAGAGGGAGAAGCTAGCTAGGAAGCAAGAGAAGCAGTAGCCAGAGAGTAAGAAGGAAACTGAGGAGGAGTGTGATGGTATACAAGTCGGGGAGAAGCATGTTGGAAGGAGAAGAGAACAGCTGAGTATGTCAGAAGTTGCAAAGAGGCACAATAGGATGAAGGAATGAAATGAGTGTGGCTGTTTCCTTATGGGTCTGAATTTTAAAAGATGTTCCAGAATAAAAGAACAAAAAGCAAATGTACATGCTGACTTCTGTACTTACAGATTTCAGACTAAAACCTATACAAAGAAGAGGAAAAGCATAAGGAGAAGCCCAGGAAACTATAAGAGTACCTAGTTTCTAAACCAGTATCATCTGAAAAATACATGTCTGAAAAAATATATGTGTGAAAATGGCCAAGAAAATATTTAGAAAATGATAAGATCAATGGAGGAACAGTCTTAGTGCTATTAGCTACACAGACCGAAAACAGATATAAGAACAGATAACAAACTGGAATGGAAAGCCCCTAACACATTAATTTGGTGGGCCATTTGGATAAGCCCCTTAGTCTCTGATTAACTTGTTTCTAGTTGCAGAGGTAGGAAATCTGGTTCCTTTGCAATCAGACTCAGCTTATTAGGTGTCCTTGAGCTAGATTTTGGAAAGGTGGGAGTCATTTCCTGTTGCTTCTGATAGAAACATGAAGCATCCACAGGAATGAGGAACCTACCTGGTATAAACAGTTCCTTAGCCATGTTCTGCAGATATCCAATGTCTTTTGGTCACCCCAATCTAAATGATAATTTGGAGATCCTGCCTTTTGAGACTCTCTGCCAACTGGTCCTTCAGGTTAAGTAACTAATACACAAATCTCTAGCTTACTCCTAGGAGTTTGTCCTAAAGGCAGAGCATGTACAGCAAAGCCAGACTTCTGACCCAGCTGGTGTTGACTTTTTTCATCTTCCCTAAAACAAAGGGGATAGTAAAACACCAAGTCCCTGAATGTTCCCTTTCTGTTCCTAAAAACCTCAGCAAATTAAGGGAACAGTGAGAGCAAGACTGAGCTGGAAAGTCTAAATACATATTATCTTTTTTTTTTTTTGGTACTGGGTATTTGACCACTGAGCCACATCCCCAATCCTATTTTGTGTTTTATGTAGAGACAGGGTCTCACTGAGTTGCTTAGTACCTCGCCGTTGCTGAGGCTGGCTTTGAACTTGCGATCCTCCTGTCTCAGCCTCTGAAAGTGCAGGGATTACAGGCATGCGCCACCGCGCCCAGCTAAATACATATTATCTTAAAGGACAAAGGCTTTCTCTTGGGCACACTGGAAACTAAGACAAGTTAGTGTTATGTGTAGAAAACTACTTTTTTGCAGGTACATCAGGACAGTTGCTCCTTGTGATGCTGGTCAGACAAGTAAATTAAGCAAGCCAATGCTGATGATGTCACTGCTTGTGCAGCCTAACATACAAAACTCCTCTCTGGGTGAGCATGGGTGGATGCTGAATTGAGGGCACTATGGAAAAGATACATTAGAGTACTATAAGCATATCCCTGCAGAAAAACTTCACAGCTTGGTATTAACACTCGTAATATCAAGAGCACATAAACAAAAGGCAAATGACAAACTGGGAAAACAGCTGCAACCCAGGTAACAAAAGGCTGATATTCCAAAAAGAGTTCTTGCAAATGAACAAAAAGAAGATGAGTCCAAATAGGCAAAAGGTATGAGTAAGCAACTTACAAGTGGTACCAAAAAAAAAAAAAAAAGTTGGGCTTTACTAGTAATTAACAAAATAATTTTGAAACAACAATGTAAAACCATTTTTCTATAAGATTAGAAAAGACAAAAAAGAAGAAAAAGGTAAGACAGTACTGGCAGGATGTGGAAAGAAGCTAGTGTCAAAGCAGTGCCACCTTTCTGTGGGTCTTTGGATAACATGCATCAAAAGCTTTCAACAATAATCACACCTTTTGACACCAATTCCAAAACTTTATCTTTTTTTTTTTTTTGGTATCAGGAATTGAACTCAGGGGTACTTAACCACTGAGCCACATCCCCACCCCTATTTTGTGTTTTATTTAGAGATAGGGTCTCACTGAGTTGCTTAGCACCTCACGGTTGCTGAGGCTGGCTTTGAACCTGCGATTCTCCTGTCTCATCCTCCCAAAGTGCCAGGATTACAGGCGTGCGCCACTGCGCCCAGCTCAGAACTTTATCTTGAGGAAGTAATTAAGGATGTGCACAGAGACTTATCTACAATTAATTTTATAAAAGTGCAAAGCTGGAAATAACCCAAATGTGCAATAAGAAGGGCGAAAATTACGGTACATCTGTATAATGAGAAACCAGAATCATTAAATGGCATGCAAAATGGAAAAATATTCACCATATATTAAGCTATACAGGCCAGTAATATGCATATATGAACAGAACAAATGGGAAGGCTTGATTATTTCTGGTTGCTGTGTTTACTAATGGGTTTTTTTTTTTCCATTTTGTTCAGGGTTCACTACGTTTCCTCAATGAATGTACATTTCATTTATTATATTTTTTTTAAAAAACTAGAAATTATGTGAAGGTGAAAAGGAGAGAAAGAACATTAGTAAAATTTGAATTGACTGAAAACTGTAACAGCTCACTACCAGTAAATAAACAAATCGTTAAGTGTTAGCATTTCATCTGAATTAACTGGATGTAGTTTTTCTGGTATCAAAGGGAATGATATCTAAAATATAAATTGACCTGAGGTACAGAAAATAAAATCACTACAGGTATACCTACCTTTGAACTGTGAAACTGCTAATAGTTAAGTATGTATATGTGGGTGCCTAAATATTTGGAAAGCTATCCATTAAATTGAAAACTGTGGTTCCCTTTAGAGGGGAAGAGTAGATAATTTTTCTTCACACAACTCCATGTAGTTTGACTTGTTATAAAAGGTATGTAAAAATCTAAGTGCAAAGTGCAGTTAAGATAAACATGATGTTTATATAATTATGAAAATACTTAGAAACATGGAGTATGATATGATGATTAAAAAATCATAAGCAAATACAGCAGGGAATCAAATATGCTTCCCCTCATGGGGAAAATTAAAATTAAGTTCCAGTAGGGGCGAGACAAACAATAAATAGTTAAGTATGTTAGGAAGCCATAAGTGCTAAAGAAAAGATGGAACAGAGTTAGGGAAACTGTCAGTGCTGTGGGGAAGGGGCAGGTCTACATAAGTTGGTTGGGGAAGGACTCAATGAGATAATATTTGAGAAAAAAATTGAGGGTTAAGGTACTGAGTGATGGTGAATATTTAGAAGAGCTTCACAGAGAAGACAGCCAATACAAAGGCCTAAGGTAGGTTCAAAGAACTATAATGAGTATAGTGTGGTTGAGACAGAGTAATTTGAAGAGAGCAAGCACATCAGAGAGGTAAGCAAGTCATTGATAATGGGCTCTATAAGATATTATAAGAACTTTGGCTTTTTATACCAAGTGAAATGGGGATTTCCTATTGTGATTTTGAGCAGAGATATACCAGGATACTACTGGCAGCTGAGTGAAAACTTAGCTATAAGGCAGGGCAAAGACACCTGACTGTCCAGGTGAAGGATGAAGGTAGCTGTGAAGATACTGTTGGAAGGTAAAGTCAACAAAACTTCCAGACTGTAAACAATAAGAGGAGGACATTTTGGGTTTTGAGTAAATAGAGTTGTCATTAATTCAGACAGGAAAGATGGCTGATTTAAGTAGGTTTGGAGTTGAGGGTAGAAACGAAACTTATTTGCGGACTTGTTTTACTTGAGTGTAATAGCAATATATATATATTTAAAAAATAATGTTCCTAATATTATGATGACATCTTTCCAAATACAAAATTCATTTCAGGATTCCTGGCCCAGCAACTATTTAATTTCCAGTATGGAACATTTTCAAGTTAGTAATTTCCTGATCTAGAGAAATCACATGGATAGAAAATATGCAGAAGCCGGGAGCCTACCTTCTGTTCCAGTTTTCAAAAAGTGGAAAAAAGAGAGGCTGCAAATACATCCACAATCCTGGCAAGACTCCAAAGCATGTTGTTGGCATATGAGCTCCAAAAATTAGTAGTGGCTGTCCTTGGATTCTTCTTGAAAACAAGAAAAAAAAGAAGAAGAAAAAGGCAACAGGGAAAATTTTGAACTTGTAAATCCAGCATTTGAAGGAACATGTTTAAGGAACAGGTGGAACTTGATAATGGCAGTACTGTGTATAGTGTTACACAGGAGGTCAGCAATCCAGACTGCAAGGTTCAAGTACAGCATCTACCTCTGTCCTGCAACCTTGGGCATAACTCTCGCTCTGGTGACGGTCAAATACCATCCCAATCTGTGGGTATTCAGTCACTACTTATAAATTGCTCAGCACAGTGAGTGTACAGAGAAGAGGGGCTTTCTTCTTTTTTCTGTTAAGTATCTTCACCCTTTCTCTTTCTGGACGAGGAAGATCCTGCCTAATGCAGAGATGCAGCGAGAAAAAGCGATGAACAAAACAACTTTCTTCAGGTATAGCTACATAGAGCTCTCAGCACAGGAATGGGTAAACACAGAACTCACCAAGAGAACCTGCATTCAGAAAACGGAGCTGTAAGAGGCCTTAGAAGCCAGGTCAGGCGAGCAGATGACAGGTGACGTCAGGGCGAAGGAATAGGGGCAGGGTTACACTGCAGAAGCTCCGCCCCCACTTCCGTGTACTTCGCGGCATCCCTTTCGTGCCCGAGTCCCGCCCAGTAGGCAGTCCGAGCGTCAATGCTCGCGACAGGCTGAGGTCCTGAGACGCATGCGCTCTTGGTCCCGACCGGCTCGGCACGACGTTCACTCCCACTCTGGGCCACAGTCTCTGCCCCGCCCCCTCTTGTACGACCGCTACCCTGAATCCCAAGCTTCGTTCGCACGCAGACCTGGCTCTGCTCAAACCTCGTCTTCAATCCTGTGAAGAGTGATTGTAGAAAACCTCCAGCACTGCAGGCCTACGGCCCGCGCTCCCGTAGTGGCGGTGGTGATGGGCGGGGGTGGGGTGGGGTAGAATAGGCGGGACGTGGGAAGGTAGCGGTTGCAGTGGGCCCACTTCCGGAGGACGGGCGGAAGTGGCTGCGGTGGATGGTGGGAGGGGGAAAAGGAGCGCAAGGGGAGGGCCGGGCCGCCGGGGGTCGAGGGGGTGGGGCCTGGGCCGCGGTGGGGACCAAGCCCAGGGCCCGGACTTCGACCCCAGGCGGGCCGTGGCTCCTAGCCGACATAGGGTGGGCGGGATCCAGGTAACGACTCAACGCGCTAGGGAGAGGGTCGTCCTTGCGGTGGATCGATAGCGTTCGGACTATAGGGAGGGTTGCAGTGTTATCCCCTTGCCCCGTGAACATTGAACCCGGGGTTCGGAGGAGAAGGGTGGGAGGAGTTAAATTCTTGGTGGGGGAGGGGAGGTCATGTGGACGCCACGCCCCTACAGGAGGGAAGGAAGGGGGGTGGTGCGCGCGTATGTTTAGGAATAAACTTAGGAGGGGGCAATAAAGGTAGGCTCTTGGAAGGTTAGGGCTACTACAAGAAGGGAGTCAGGCCTACAACATTACAGGAGAGTGCTCTCGGGAGTGGCCCTGTGAAGAGTTTGATGGGAGTAGCATCCTTGGCACTGTTTTGGAAGCAGAGGGGGAGGTGAGGGTTGAAGAAAAGAGTGCAAGGAGTGCATGTAGAAGGTACCTACATCTCGGTATGGAAAGGGTTTAGTTAAGTTGCAGAGAGCTGAACATCCTAAGAAGCTTGAGAGATCTGATTAGTATGTGGTGCCTTAGATGAGTGGAGGACCTTCTTTTCTATATTTCTTAGAAGACAGGTCCCCCACTCAGTAGTTTGGGTTACTTTTCTGTACCGAGAATAGGTAGACTAGGTCTTATTCTGAGCCACATCTATGTGCCCATATTGATGAGGTGACTATGTTTTGGGGTATATTATGTGAATGAAGTAGGGACCAAGGTACTTGTTAGGGCTGGGGATGTGACTCAGTGGTGGAGCACTGAATGCGCAAAGCCCTGGGTTCAGTCCCCAGAACTCCAAAAAGCAACAAAACAAAACAAAAATAAAAGCTTTGTATAACCTTGTGTAGTATTTAAGGAAGGGTTTTTAATTATATAGCACAGTAAAGGAATATTATTTAGAAGTGGAGAGGGAGCGAGAAAGTCTTAGGAATCTATTCTGGTATGTACTAGATTAGAGAGTGTCTTAATGTTTAAATGTTCTGCAGGTTAATACAGAAATCAGCCGCCTGGGCCATGCAGGTTTTAAGGCCTGTTTCTTCTCACGAGTCCCAGAGGAAGACAGACGGACCAGTCCTCAGGGTGAATGACTTCCCCTGCCTGAGCAAGAGATGGGATAGTACCTGGAGTCTGTCCATCACTAACCTCTGAGCTTAGTAAACCAGCTGAATGAAGGGATGTAATAGACCCCTGGGAGGGACATTGAAGCCTGCAGTGTGGGGGGGAGGGGCTTGGACACACCCCTTCCCCCCAGACTCCTCCTCCTCAGAGTCCTTTCAGCCATGGACTTTGGACCTGGATAAGAGGAAAAAGCTGCACTTTGGTGGATCTGATTTGGATTCTCAGTTTTGAAAATGGAGTGTTGGATGGGCATTTCATGATCTCCAGGGGAGCAACTGAGAAAAGAAAGGTAAGGTTCCTGTCTCATAATCCCACTTAGTGCTTTGGTGCTCCTGTGCAAAAATGTTTGAATGGGAAACACTGGGGATTGGTGTCATTCAGGCAGTCAAAGCACCACCTGTGCCCTGGTGAGAACACATCCTAATGAACTTCAGCTCTCCTTTACTCTCCCTATGTGCACGCTTGTAGCCATCCTTTCCTTCCTGAGACCAGAAAGATTCTTGGTAAAGAAAGTATTGTGAATAATTATGATTGTGAGGTTAGGTCCAGTGAGGTTAGGCTAAGAAGAACATGAAAATAATTCAGGTTTCCGAAGGGATGTTGGATTAAATTACCTTTGAAGGTCTTTCCACCAGTGAGATAATAGGATTTCAAGTCAGTTTGGGCAAAGACTCTGAAATGGATTACCCAGACAGAGGCAGGCTGCTCTGTTTTGGGGAGCTAACTAAATAAGGCAACCAGGTGCTGTGGTGCATGCCTGTAATCCCAGGCACTTGGGAGACTGGTAGGAGAATCTCAAGTTCAAGGCCAGCCTCAGCAACTTAGTGAGGCCCTAAGCAACTTGGTGAGACTCTGTCTCAAAATAAATTTAAAAAGGGCTGGGGATGCAGCTCAGTGGTAAATTTCCCCTGGGTTAAATCTGCAGTTACCCCCTTCCCCAAAATAGGACAGTGAGGAGGGGTTAGGAGTAGGAAAGGTAAATTGTTGCCTCCTCCTTCCCCTATAAGGGAATTTGGGCCATGAAACCTCATAGAAAAAATAGAAAAACAACCCAAGTTTGGGAATCAGTAGGGTTTGTGTTCTAGCTCTGAATTTCTGAGTCAATGTGCATTCTTACATATATTTATTAACCTCTGCTGCTATTTTCTTCACTTGAAAAATGTTGATAATTATCATTATAGGTCCCACACAAGTTTTACTTAGGAGCAAAGGAAATAATGTTGCATTTTGACAAATACCGAGGCCATGCATATATGACATATATGTTTTATAAACATATAAACATATATAACACTGGCGTTACTTGACATAACTATTTGTTACACTGAGAAAAGCTCTAAATTAGGAGTTCTTTCTTATATTGAATTAGCTTACCGGCAAAAGCCTTAGAAGACGTCCTTAATTAAAAGCCTACCCTGAATTTGTCTCACCTTTCTGCTGTTAATACCTGGTATCAGCATATTGTAGAAAAGGTGAATGGATTCAGGAGAACTTAAATTTGAGGGATTATGTCAGCTACTGCATTGGCCATACTGGTTCTCCATTCCTTTTGGCAGTATGCCTCTTTATGAGGTAGCAGATTAAAGAGGGCAGTTTAAATCTCAAGGGCCAAGTGTTTGGTTGAGAGATACAGCTCCATTTCTTGGAGTGAATGCTGGTTCTTTCCTTCTTATGCCATATCCCTAGTCTTCTCTTCTACTCTTTATAATGACAGTTTTTTCAGACTGACATTTCTTAGCCATGTGTATTTCTGCAGACTGTCTCACTTTTTTTGTGTGTGTGGTTCTGGGGATTGAACCCAGAGCCTTGTGAATGCAAGGCAAGTACTCTACCAACAGAGCTATCTGTGCAGACTGTCTCACTTAAAGCAAATCTGTTCATAGTAATCTTATCACCTCTTGCCCACACCTTCCTTGAACTCAGTTACTTATGCCAAGATGCCTGCTTTTCTTAGTGACAACAAATAGTGGAAAGGAGAGGTGGCACATAGTGTTGGGAATTTTGAGACAGTGGAGTATGATGGTCTGGGCCAGTTTGGTGGTCTGGGCCAGGAAGTTTGTTTTCTGGAATTTCTTTGACTCTTACTGAATTAGGCCTCACATTCAGTGGGCACTGGTGATAATAACTGAAAATCCAGTATTTATGCCTTACTTCTTTGTTGGATTTTTTTCTTTTTGCCCATTTCTCCCATCTTTCCTTGGTATAGGAATCCCTACCTCCTTCCAGTGGCCTGAGGACTGGGCAGGCAGGCCTGAGTGCGGGGATCACTGACCCTGAGGTGTTCTTCCTTTTTTTGGTGTGATGCCTGGAGTATAGTTCCTTTGAAACCAGCCTGCTGTGTGGGTGGGTATTTCACCTTTCACCAGCTTCATACAAATTCCTGGTGCCAGTCTTTGCTTACGCAGAGGGGATCACAGTGATCTTTCCGTGAGCCTGGGATGCTTCCTCAGCTGTCTCTGGCGTCTGTGCTGTGTGAGAAGGGTCCTTATCTTCCTTCCTTGGAGTCTCTACTGTCCTCAGAGTGCTTGTGAGCACCTCCAACCACTTGAAATGCCAAGGAGTATTATATTTGTGTAGTGCTGATATCATGTGAAGAATCCAAGCTGTTGTGTCAGTATTCCCTCACTACTTTGTTGTGATGAAGACAGAGTGGCGATTATTTCCCTGGTTTGAGGGGAAGCTACACAGAAGCCCTTAAGCGGGAAGGGTTTGCCTGAGGGTAGAGTGGCAGACATTGAAATTGCCTGTGCAGTGCAGAGCTGCTTCTACAACATCTGATCTGACAGGGGCAGCTTGGTCTTGCTGCAGACCTCCAGGGAGAGACTCTGCCCTCCCTGTCTGATAGTCTTTCTGGAAAGACATTTCCTCTTTAGAGTAAACCAGAATTCCTCTCCCCTGTCAGAACAATAGCTCTGCCCTCTACCCAACTCCCCCATAAGACGTTTCTCTCAAGACAACCATCCACCTTATTGCAGGGCCACCAGGCCAGGGCCTGACACTCATGGGGTGTCAGGCCACATGGTAAGGACCAGTGATAGACTTAAACACGTTATGTGTGTGTGTTTATCTGTACCCTTCTTTATTCGCAAAAGAATTGTGATGGATAACTAAAAGTTAGATTTCACAGACATTGTTCATTGATGATTGTGTTAATCTCTTCTCCTTTCTTTACTTTATGAGCTGGGTTTCTGTGTCTTTCTGGGGAGACATTTGCAGATAATCCATTCCCAGGCACATCTGCAGAATCTAGACACCTAGTTCCTTGTTTCTGCCCTTCTTTTCATGATAGCTTCTCCTCATGAAACCTCTATCAAGAACACAAGGCATGTGTGTGTGGTGGGGGAGGGATACTGGGTATCGAACCCAAGGGTGTTCTACACTGAGCTACACCCTCAGCCGTTTTTATTTTGTTTTGAAGGGGCATGGGATTGGATTATGTGCAAATAGAATAGGAAGATCTGGTCACAGAATAAGAGAGAATTAAAAGGGGCAATATACTCACCTGCCCACCCTACCCTACTACCACCGAAAGAGAACTAGACAAAAAGAAGGTAAAAAGAGAAAATTGTTCTTACCAAGTTGCTGAGGCTGGCAACTTGTGATCCTCCAGCTCTAGCCTCCCAAGTCACTGGAATTTCAGGCCTGTGCCACTGCTCCTGGCCCAAGGCCTCCTTTTCCCTGGTCATTTTGGTACTCATTCTCCTGGCTTCTTGCCCCTCAAACCAAATGTTTCCCCTTTTTTCATTCAAGAATTCATTCCATTCTGATTCTCTACACAGGCTCTTTCTTAAGATAGCCTTAGAATTTCAACAAAGGACTGCAAAGATTGGGGGTGAGTTATGCACATGTAGCACACCCCTCCCATGCCCCTTGCCATCTTGTTTCCCATCCAACTGCTTAGATGAAAACGTATTATGGTTAGTGGCAGGAATTTGACAAGACATGGGCTATTCAGTCTTCTCCAGCCTTTCAAGCACCCCATTATGTCCATCCTTTCTCCTGGAACGTGGTTTTAGTTTCTTAATCTACAGATCAGTTTCCCAACCTTTAATGCATTTAGGGAGCTTCACTGTTTTCCTTTATACTTTTGATATTGAGTATAATGTGTAGGACCCCTGTGTCCCTTAATTGCCTTCATAAGGAAAGTGTGGAGAGAGGGCAGAGGTGCAGAGATGTTGGCCTCTGCCTGGCACATGAGTGTGGTCTTGAGTTTCCTGTCACAGTCCGGGCTCTCAGCTAAACCAGAGATCATAGACACATACCACACATAGTCAGGCTTCATTGATGTGCCAGCTCTTCTCATTGTACTCCTTCAGGGCAGGACTCCAGCTGCTACAATCGAGATTTCTCTGGCATCCCATTGTGTTCCTGTCACGCTGGGCACACAGCCATCTCAGAGAATGGTGGCACTAAGCATGCATGAGGGGAGATAATGAGTGCAAGGTTTGGAGGCAGGAATGCCTGGGTTTAAAACCTGGCCATGGTCCTCACTAAGGATTGTGACTTCCAGCAAGTTGGTGCTTACCCTGAGCCTCAATCTCCTATCTGTAGAATAGGAATTATGATGCACACTGTGCAGAGCTGCTAGGAGAGTTAAAGGAGAGGCCAAGGGAGAGGTCTGGCCTGTGGAGGCCTCTATGCCTGGTGATTCCTTATCGGTTTGTTTTAGCTCTTCACCTACATGCAGGATCTTTTAAGATATGTCCTGCCTTTTGTGTCTTTAGAACTCTGCACTATTCTTGGCTTCATGTAGAAACAACTTAGTGAGCAAAGTCACTCAGCAAATACACACTGAAGAGTTCCAGGCTGCCTTGTGCTCTAGATCACCTTGGAGAAACATGTAGATAGGGGAGGGTCTGTTGTCAGTGGAATGTGTCCTGATGATACAGTCGCAATCCTTCTCTGGAAAGTCACCCACAGAGCAGCTAGTAGTTCTCAGCTCCCCACCCTCACTTCTTAGGCTGAGAGGGGTGGGTGGTGGTGAGCTGAGGCCTCTACAGAGAGTCACACAGGGCGGGAGGATGTTGGTGGAAGGGAGCTGGGCTCATGTTGTAGAGGTAAGTGGACACAGCAGGGACTCCCAGACACCTCTAAATTCCAGAACGGCTCATCCTGGTGTCTAGCTTTTACTGGAGTGGCCTGTCTTGGAATCCAATGCTCAGGCCTTAGAGAAATTCTCTCTCTGGTCTGGATCCACTGCTGACTCCTCAGTAAGCCTTGAAGACTGTGGTCTTCATCTTTTCTCCACCCTTTTCATTTTTGCTTGTGACTCAAGTCACAGGTATTTGTTACTGAGCTTTCCCTCCTTTGGTTGGCATGAATACTGAATCCCTCCTCCACCTCCCCTTTAGGTTTCTTCTAAAATATCAAAGGGACACAGACATTTAGGCTTTTCTGGGGGCACTTTCCGTTTGTCTTTTAAATGGCAACCACAAAAGCCTGTGCCTGTGATTGATTCCTTTCCTCCTTAGGTCTGGTGGTCCCAGCAGGCAAGCCTGTGTCTCCGCTTTTTCACTCTGAACTAATCACTTTCATTCCCCACCCCCAAAGGAAAAAACAAGAAAAAAAACAACTGGCTCTCACAGTGCCTTTGGCAGCAGGTGTTTCCTCCCTGACTTCCTTTTGATACCCAGGTTCCTGTCTTAAATTCCTGCATCACCAGCCCCTCTTGTTTTCCCAGCCTAGACTCTGAAGCCTCCCTGGAGTGGTGGGTAGGAGATGGCTCCCAAATCCTTGGCCTTGGGTTTAGCGAACGCCCTGTTTGGGGTGCTCTGCTTACTGGGGCACACCCATTGAAACCATATATCACCCGTTCCGCTGTTTGTTCAAACTCCACAAAGCTCTGAACACCAGAGCAGTGGAGGGGGAGACACCTGAGGAAGTTTGAACTAGAGGGGGCTTAAAGAGTGGGTGAGGTCGGGCATCGACTGCAAGCACGGCAGGGCCCAAAAGTAAGTTATTTCTACGTTCATCCCGGAAATTGGGGACCCAGGAAAAAGGGCTGCTCAGCTCACGGGTGATTGGAAAGTTCAGGGAGAGGGTGGGCCCGGGAAGGCGGGGCCAGGGCGGGCCGTCAGGCGGGGCGGAGAGCAGTGGCTGGCCCCGCCCTCCCCGGGGAAGGGCCACGTTGCCCGTCGGGCGGTCCGGCCCCCGGCGCGCAGCAGGAAGGGCTGGCGAGGCGAAAGGGGACGTCAGCTGCGCGAGTGCCTGGGACGCGCAGGGGCACCGGGCTAGCTCCCCGCGTCCCGGGCGGGCCAAGTTTAAGACTGAGAAGTTGGTAAGTAAGGGTCTGGGGACATGGCGTCCTTCAGTTCTAAGGCTCATCCTAGGGAGGGAACGGAGGAAGGCCCCGCGGGCATGGAGGGACGCTTTGAGAGAGTCGGGTGCGAACTCTGGGTCTTGCCCAAAGTCCCAAGTAGTGTTGAGAGCCCCAGCGGGAGAGGCTTGCCTTGGAACCTGTCTGGGCCGACCTAAGTTCCGGCTGTGTTTCAGTCTCCTCTGAGCCGAGAAGTTGAACTCCGCGTTCAGCTTTTGGAATCCCGGGCCTCCCGCTGTTGGAGGGAGGGCAGAATGGGGAGGCTGTTGTGAAACTACACTGCAGGGAGACCGTGGGTGCGGGGCTGGGCGGAGGTATGGTCGCTGCCATGAGTTTGGGGAACAGGAAGTGGCCTTTAACCCCCCAAAACACCCCAGCGTCCTTTCCACAAGTTTCTACGGGTGGTTTTTGCTCAGCCATAAGGAAAAATTGAACCAATGTTGAAGTATGTTAAGTTAGAAAACTTTTTTCCTACCTGCTTGCTAATGTGTGTGAAGTAGGGACCCCTGCCTTACAAACGTGGGAGCAGAGGGACTGTGGCTGGCCCGATGAGTGTCCCTGTGGAAGCGTAAGCCCAAGGGTGAAGCTTTACTTGGATTAACATGTGCTTCTGTAATGTGTTTAGTCTATACTTTAGAATATCCCTGGCAGATAATGTTGCTCAGCTTTATTTTCTGTCATTTAAAATACTTTTCAGATCATGTAGTCTTTGCTCTCAGATGCTGGCATCCTCTAGGGTCTTCCATCTCAAATCACTGCTGCCTCATTTCTTCACATTAAGGAGACCACTGAGCCCACGTTGTTCTGTGTCCTGTTCTCACAGAAAGTACTGTAATATGTCTAACCTTGGTGGCATATGCAATAGGTTAAACTCATTTCCTGTTTGAGGGATTGGGGAAATTGTCACTCTCATCATCATCTAGACATGAAAGACCTTGGAGATGATCCACCTCAACCCTGAACTTTACAGATGAGGGTCAAGTAACTTGCCCAAGAGGTTACCTGGCCTGTTGGTGCTAGATTGCCTGAATCCCAGACCTTCATGCTTTTTGCTGTACTAGCATTGTATTTCCTGTACCCTTTTTTCTCCAAGATGAATAACCTGCATCCCGTCCCTCTTAGGTCTTATTTTGAAACCCTTGAATTATTTAGTGTATCTTTGACTCCCTTTCAGTTCTTCCATCCTTCTGAAAGGAAGCCCAGTACATGATAAAAGAATATAATAATGAATAAGAAAAAAATGACTCACATAGATCTCCATTATCTGTGATGTGTTGTGTTCTGAACTTTATAAGCAGTGCTTTTTAACACACCAAGCAAGGCAGAAATAGAAGGAAACGTCTGTAGACAGTCCTTTCAACTCTGTATTTAATTTTAAAGCTAGATTTGATTTTTCCTTAATTGCTTATAATTAGAAATTGATTATTTGGTGTTTATTTGTTGTTTGAGAAACATTTTTGCCGGAGAGAGGGGACAAGCATGGAATCAAGAGTGTTAGAATGGAATCTGCTTTTAGGCAGTCCTTCGAAGAAAAAAACTAAGTCCTATAAGGATTGGTAGGACCTGCCCATAGTCAACTAGGTTTTGGTGGAAGGTTTTATATACTGAAAAGACTCAGTTCTCCTGTCATTGTGCTGATGTCTTTGAACTTGGTAGTATGGATTGGCTGTTTCATTCCTGTAAAGGAGTTCTAAAAACTCTAGAAAATTAAAACCAATCTTAAGTCAGGGCCTCACTGGCAAATCTCATGAATAATATTAGGAACTCAGGTCAGGATGATGGGTAGTTGTGTTTTTTTGTTTTAGGTTTTGCACTGGGGAATGAATGAACCCAGGGGCATTTTACCACTGAGCTGTATTCCTAGCCCTTTTTACCTTTTTATTTTGAGACAGAGTCTCACTAAGTTGCTAAGCTGCTGAGGCTGGCCTTGAACTTGAGATCCTCTTCCCTCAACTTCTAGAGGTACTGGGATTACAGATGTGCACCACCTTGCTGGGCAAGTTGTTCTGTTTTAAAAAGGAAGGTTTTTTCCCCCAAAATGACTTTACCTATAAATATCCCATTCCATTCCACATTGTGTTACAATATGATATTGTCCTCTTCCCTCCCAAAGGTGGAGTTTGTGGTTTTCTTTTCTTGAATGTGGGAAGGAACCAGTGATTCCCTTGACCAGTGAGTAAGGCAGTGGAATTCTATTTTACTCAATATTTTAAGTGTTTCTTTTTCCTTAAGTAGTCACCACAAAACTTAGTGGCTTGAAAGCTTTAGCTATGTCATCTGTTGTGGTCATTCACACAGTTGCAGTCAGAAATGGCTGAGGCTGGGATCAATCTGGTGGTTTCTTCCCATGTTTAGTGGTTGATGCTGACTGTTAGCTGGGACTGAAGTTGAGGTTGTCAGCTGGAATACCTTTTGACATCCTGCCCACGTGGTAGGGTTCTAAAAGCAAGTATCTTTAGTGCGCCAGATAGAATCTGTATTGCCTTTGTGAACTTGTCTTGCAAGTCACATATCTTTACTTCTTCCAGAGTCAAAGGGAGGAAATATGAACCTTCACCTATGGAGGGAAGGGTGTCACTGTCATTTTATGAGAGCATATTGGATGGGATATGTAGTGGTCATTTCTGGGAAATGTAATCCTTCACTTTCTTGCTGCTGTTTTGGTCCGTGTCCCCCCCCCCCCCCAATGTAGTTAATAATGCAAGCATTATGTAGCCACTTGAACTTTACACTTCTGCCAAGCACTGTGATAGATACAGAGATCATAGAGCTTTTTTTCCGTAAGGAGTAAGGGGAGAGCCAGTAAGGCATGACCACAGATTGTGTTACAGTATGAGAGACTGCTATGCAAATGTAGTCATGGTAGACCTGGCTCTGGGATGTTAAGGAAGAAGTCACCTGAATTGGACTTTAAGGAGTGTACAGGTGGCTTGTAGGTGAACTCTGGGTAACATTTTAGGATGAAAGAGCAGATGGAGCAAAGATGTAGCAGTATATAGCAGTGTACAAGTATATTTATTGGAGAAATAAGTAGCCTTCTGAGGCCAAAGTATGAAGTTTGAAGGGTTCATGGTTAGACATAAAGTTGTAAAAGGATGTGAGTCCGTTTGTTATAAAGGTCTATGTGTGTCATAATGAGGACTTGGGTTTTTTGTTTTTGTTTTTTCCTGCATCAGGGACAGCCTGTGCTTTTAAGGCAAGTTACTATTACCAGGCATATATTTTAGGAAGGATGCTCTGTTGCTGTTGGAAAGGTTGTGTAGAGGAAAGCTATAGGTAGATCAGCTGGGAAACTGTCAGGAGTTCTGACTTTAAGCAGTATTCATAAAGAAAGAGTTCAGATTAAAAGGTTTGGGAGCTTAAAATGGGATCCAGATAGTGAATGAATAACTTTATCTCTTCTGTTTTCATAATTCTGACATTCTTGGGGCCAGATATATTTTAAAATTTAGAATTTGTCTTTACAGAGAAATTGAAATGATCTGGTGCATCTACTATGTTACGAGATCTGAAACTGTATCACAATCCACCATGTTTATTTCTGTAACAAAATATATTATTAGACACACTAAGTGGGATAAAGACCTCATTAGATCAGATCAGATTTCACCAAATGAGGTTGGGTGAGATTTTACTGCCAAATGAATTTAGAAAACTCATTTTCCAGTGTTTTGGGTTTTTTTTAGATTTGGGAATTGCAGTTGAGGGATTGTAGATGTGTGTGACATCCATGTTGAAGCCAATTTATAGGTCACAGACACATCTCCCGAATACCGAGGGTTGTACTTAGCATAGCACTGGTGGAGCTGTTCTTATGCAGCTTTCAGCTGAATGGGTTTGAAATATGAGCAAGTGATCATTCCAGTGCTGATTATCATGAAGAGGATGTGGACTTGCATAGTCTGAAGACATCAAGGAAGATGTCCTGGCAGATGTGAATCAGGGCTGTCAAGATAGGGATGAGCAGACTAAGCATCCATCTGTCTCCTCAGGGGGAGACAGACCCTGAGGGTAGAGTCAAATGTTAGGGGACCTTTAGTGAATCTAGTAGAGTGTGGAACAAAGAAATGAGTGATTGGCAAGGATTTAGGTTATCATGCATCTGGCACTGTTCTAAATATTGGACATGGGTTCTCTCATTTAGTTCTCACAGCAACCCAGTGAGGTGTTCTATTACGATTTCCTTCTTAGAGGTGGGAAAATTAAGTCTCAGAGAGTGGAAAAACAGAGGGTGATGCTAGGGATTGCCTCTGGGCTTTCTGGTTTGCCTTTGTTACTGCCCTACCCTCCTGATGGTGGCCTGAACAGCACTCGGAGGAGTGGGTCAGTTCTTCTGGTCAAGGTCTCAGTTTAGTCATCACTGTGGATACAGCCAGCTGCTGGAGAGTGCAGTGCACTCATGGTCTGTTTGTACACACCTTTAACTTCCAGACAGAACTGAGCATCCTGCCCTAGAGAATATATGGATAAGCAAGGGCCATGGGGTGGAGAACAAAAACACTGGGGGATAAGGTAGAGGCAGAACTGGGCTGGGGTAGATTTTCCTGTGGGCCATTCACTTACTCTAGATGTTTGTGGACTTGCCAAGAATTCAGTCCACTGAGGAGGTGATTGAAGACTACATTGATCTGCATGGCCTCTTCCTAGTGGTTGCATTCCACCTAATTCCATTGCTTCGAGAAAAATGAAAAGTAATCCAAAGGGTACAGAATTCAAATGAAGGATTGAGAGGATATAATCTCTTGGGGTTCTGTCACCAGTCTGAGAACTTGCAGGTCTGAGGTGGCTTATTGATAAATTAGGGACACTTTGTTCCCTGAGGACAGCACATCAGTTAATGGAGTTCAGTCTCTTCTCTTTTCTACCCATCCCTTTATCTAAAGACTTTCCTGCTTAGTCACTTAGGAGGCAGGAAGTTGAGGATAGGGAATCCTGGCTATTAGTTCCAACATAGACCACAAACTGAGAGGGAGTGAAGAAACTGGAAATCTGTGAATTTTTCTATTCTTCAGACTAGAGTATGTAAGCCCTAATAAATAGGTATGTATTACATGGTTAAGTGGAAAAAGACTTGAGGTTTCTGAGAAGACTTGTGTTCTAGAATTGTGGGGGTGGCTGGTTTCTAGGAGGAAGACCACGTGGTGGTAGATGCAAGCAGGGACTGGGAGAGTCTCTCCACAAGGGAGACAGAATCCAAGTCTCTTTAGAGACCTTTCAGGATCAGTCCTTTAATTCCAGATCTGTTGAGACCCCATTAATAGCTGCAGAGATTAGGTATAGGACTCAGGTTTTTGGCTAGGATAGAGTACTTGGTTGTGAGGTGCAAGGTTATTGGCAGAGCAGTTGGCATAAGAAGGTACATGCCTGAAGCCTTGGAGTAGGAAGGATTGAGACCAGGGGCAGGAATGCCAGCAAGTCATATGGTTTGTAATGGCAGCTGTCTGGGAATTAGAGAATGTTTCAGATCTTTCAAGAAATGGGTTCTAATTGAGTGTAGAGGGTTGGTGGGACCATGCCTTTTTCATCTTGGCTATGTGTCTTTCCAAGAGCCTGGTAGAGAGCATATGTGTGATACATGTTGTCAGGTGACTGAGCAATTCTGGGCAAAAGCATATTGTCCCGGTTTGCCTTATTGGATGTGCCCAGCTGTGGACATGTTAATGGATGAAGCTATTCAGAGTTGTAGACATGTCCTCACATCTTATTTTTAAGAAATTTTATTTGTAAATAGATTCAAACTTAGAAAAAAAAAAAAACTGCAAGAATAAAAATGGTATGAGGATGTCATATTTCCTTTACTTATGTATAGTTAACATTTTGCTCCATTTGTCCCCCCAATATATATGTATGTGTATGTATATGTGTGTGTGTATATGTATATGTATACATATAGTTTGAACCTTTTGAGGGCATCTGTCAGGACCCTCTGCCTCTAAATACTTGAGTATATATTTCTTAAGAGTTGAGATATCCTCTTGCTTAACTCAGTAGTTATCAGTCATCTTAATACTAAAACTTTACTGTCTGTATTCAGTTTTGTCATTCTAATCAATTTTTTTAATAAAAGATTTTTGAGGTATAATTGACATATAGTAAGCTGCGTGTATTTGAGTGAAATTGTGAAATTATTGCCACAATCAAATAATGAACTTATCTATGCTTCCAAATGTTTCCTAATACCCTTTTTTAATACCCCCAAACACTGCCCCCATCCTCAGGCAACCAATGATCTGTTTAGTTTGTATTTTCTTGAGTCTTATGTAAATAAAATGCAGTGTATTGTACTTTTACATCTTGCATAATTATTTTTAGATTCAGCCATATGTTGTGTGTATTAGTAGTTTATTCCTTATTGCTGAATATTATTCCATTCTATTGGTAAGTCACAATTTGTTTTTACATATTCCTCTGTTGATGGACCTTTGGGTTATTTCCAATCTTGCGTGCTTATGAATAAAGCTGCTTTAAACATTCTCATATAGGTTTTGTGTGGATATCTGTTTTCATTATTCTGGGGTTTATACCTAGGAGTGGGCTTGCTGGGTCATATGGTAACTATGTTTACATTTTGACAAATAACCAAACTGCTATAAAAGGACATTAGATCCATATCTCATGGTATACAAAAATTAACTCAAAATTAATCATAAACCTAAATGTAAAACCTAAAACTTACAGAAAAAAAATAGAGAAAAATCTTAATGACCTGGAGTTAGGTCTCTTAGATATGATGCCAAGAGTGTGATCCATAAAAAAAAAAAAATCCTGGCTAATTGGACACTATCAAAATTAATTATTTTAATTAAGTACTGGGGATTGAACCCAAGGCCTTACACATTCTAGGCAAGTGCTCTACAGATGCTTTAGCACCTCCAGCCCAAAATTAAGAATGCCTGTTCTTCAGTTGACTGTAATAGACTAGAAGGACAATAATTTTGCCAGTCTCATGGGTGGGATATGTTAAAGATAGTTTTGTTCTGAGTGTAGTTGAATATATTTCTATTTTTGTATATTTTATTTTGAGTTACCCATTTTGAGGTGATTCATTTTCTATGGAATTTTTGGCCTTTTCTTCACTTCAATTTTTTTTTTTTTTTTGTACTGGGAATTGAATCCACGGATCCTCTTGCACATCCCTAGACCTTTCCATTTTTTATTTGGGTGAAGCTGCTTAGGGCCTTGTTAAGTTGCTCAGGCTACCTTCATACTTGAGATTTTCCTGCCTCAGCCTCCCCAGTTGCTGGAATTATAGGCATGCGCTACCTTGCCTGGTTTTCCCTCAGTTTTTTTTTTTTTCTGGTACTGGGGATTGAACCCAGAGGCACTTAACCACTGGACCACATCCCCAGCCTATTTTGTATTTTATTTAGAGACAGGGTGGTGCTGAGTTGCTAAGTGCCTCGCTAAGTTTCCTAAGGCTGACTTTGAACTCCCTATCCTCCTGTCTCAGCCTCCTGAGTCACTGGGATTACAGACGTGCACCACCGTGCCCAGCTCCCCCTCAGTTTTTAAAATCCACATCCCCAGCCCTTTTTAATTTTTATTTATATTTTTTATTTAGGGTCACACTAAATTGTGTAGGGCCTTGCTAAGTTGCTGAGATTCCTTTTGAATTTAGGATCCTCCTATCTCAGCCTCCCCCACCCCCGCCCGCCCCAGATGTGATCACAGGTGTGCACCATCATGCCCAACAAAAGTTCCTTCTTTTTGAAGTATTACATCTTTATTTGTCATTTATGTTGCTAAAATTCTCTCCCAGTTTTTCATTTGCCTTTTGACTTGCTCATGGTGTTTTTATCCATGCAAAAGTGTTACAAGTAATAAAATATATCAGTCTTTTACTGCATCAGGATTTTGAATGATACTTAGAAAATCTTCCCCTACACTCAGATTCTAGAGGAATTTACTCAGATTTTCTTTTAGTACTTTTATAATTTTATTTTTTGTATTTAGATTTCTGATCCATTTATAAGTTATCCTTATATGCAGGTCTAATTTTACATTTTTTGAATTGGTTATGTAATTATTTTAACCCTGTTAACAATACTGTCATTTCCCTAGTAATTTAAAATATAGATTTGTCATATACATAGATTTCTTTGTGTCTATTTCTGGAGTTTAAATTCTATTTCACTGGGTGGTCTGTTTATTTGTACCTGTAGCAGTTTTAATTATAGAGGCTTTTTAAGTATGTAGTATTTTAATATTTGGTAGGGGCAAGTCCTTCTTCAAAACTCACTTTTATTATTTTCCTTTGATATTCTTGGGTGTTTAGTTTTTCATGTTGGGTTTGTGTCAGTAGATCTATCTCCATAAAAGTGTTCTTATTGGGATTTATTTTTTTATTTTTTTTTAAATATACTTTTAGTTGTTGATAGACCATTTATTTATTCATTCATTTATTTATTTCTTTATATGCAGTGCTGAAAATCAAACCTAGCACCTCACGCACACTCTACCACGGAGCTACAACTCCAGTTGTCCTATTGAGATTTCTGATCATGCTGAAATGCTCTGAGGAAAAGGGAGGTTCAAGTCTTCTTTTGTGTTTTTCAATAGTTATAGTTTTTGGGTTTTTTTAAAATAATGTTTTAGTTGTCAGTGGACTTTATTTCTTCATATGCAGTGCTGAGAATCAAACCCAGTGCCTCACACATGCTAGGCAAGTGCTCTACCACTGAGCCACAACCTAGCCCAGGAGTTATAGTTTTATGCATATGGGTTTTCAATGTTTCTTGTTAAGTTTATTTCTAAGTATTGTATAATTTTCCTGGCTTTTCTAAATAGGATTTTGTCATCCATTTTTTCTTCTAATGGATCAATATTTGTGGATATGAGGGCTATTGATGTTTTTTATGTTTTTATATCCACTCTCTTGCTTTAGTCTCTATTTGGTTTCATTTTATCATCTAGTATCTTAGAGTTTTCTAGGCACATTCTTGCAGCATCAGCAGAGATATTTTTACTTCTTTCCCACTTCTGCCTGTTTTCTGTAGTACAGTTGCATTAGCCAGTACCTCCTAGAATGTTAGTAGCCATGGATCATGGGCAACATGGCTTTACTCTTGCTTGTGGGAATGCCTCAGGTGTTTCCTTATTAAGTGATCATGTGATACATGATTTTTTAAATTAATAATCTTAGGGAAGTTTGATTTGAGGAATGGGAAGAAAGTCTTACCCCTCACTTTTCCTCCTTTAATCTCTGCATGGAAGATGGGAAATGAGAAAAGAGAATTGGTGTTCTTTTTTTCTCTCTCTTCCACCACCTGTGTCATTTTCTACCTGCTCTGCAAGCATGTATTGCTTTTCTGAGGACTCATTAGCTCATTTTGGAGAATGGAGCATGGTACTCTAATCCTATTTAGGGAGAGGCCAGTTCTTTTCTAAGAGAATCTGGAATGAGCCTCCTGGCTTCCCTCCTTCACATTTTTACCTATTCCTGTGCCTCACATTCTTCTGCCCTCTAGGGTTGTGGGGCTATGTGTCTTTGTGGTGATGGTTGGTTTTTCTCTCTCCTCTCTTTAGGTACATGACTGCTTCCTAGTCCCATATTCTGGAGGAAGCAATCCTAGAACGGTGGGCAAGTGAGCCAGGCAACCCGGCAGCCTTGAGCCCTCTCTTTGCCTGCCCTCCCCTGTGGGGGCCAGGATGCTGAAGAAGCAGTCTGCAGGGCTTGTGCTGTGGGGCGCTATCCTCTTTGTAGCCTGGAACGCCCTGCTGCTCCTCTTCTTCTGGACACGCCCAGCACCTGGCAGGCCACCCTCAGACAGTGCTTTTGATGATGACCCTGCCAGCCTTACCCGGGAGGTGACCCGCCTGGCCCAGGATGCTGAGGTGGAGTTGGAGCGTCAGCGGTGGCTGTTGCAGCAAATTAGGGATCATCATGCTCTCTGGAGCCAGCGGTGGAGGGTGCCCACAGTGGCACCTCCTGCCCGGCCTCGTGTGCCTGTGACTTCACCACCAGATGTGATCCCCATCCTGGTCATTGCCTGTGACCGCAGCACTGTCCGGCGCTGTTTGGACAAGCTGCTGCATTATCGGCCCTCAGCTGAGCACTTCCCCATCATTGTCAGCCAGGACTGTGGGCATCAGGAGACAGCCCAGGTCATTGCTTCTTATGGCAGTGCCGTCACACACATCCAACAGCCTGACCTAAGCAACATTGCTGTGCAACCAGACCACCGCAAGTTCCAGGGCTATTATAAGATTGCCAGGCACTACCGCTGGGCACTGGGACAGATTTTTCATGAGTTCAAGTTCCCAGCAGCTGTGGTGGTAGAGGATGATCTGGAGGTGGCACCAGACTTCTTTGAGTACTTCCAGGCCACTTATCCACTGCTGAGGGATGACCCCTCTCTCTGGTGTGTGTCCGCTTGGAATGACAACGGTAAGGAACAGATGGTGGACTCAAGCAAGCCTGAGCTACTGTACCGCACAGACTTTTTTCCTGGCCTGGGCTGGCTGCTGTTGGCTGAGTTGTGGGCTGAACTAGAGCCTAAGTGGCCTAAGGCCTTCTGGGATGACTGGATGCGCCGGCCTGAGCAACGGAAGGGCCGTGCCTGTGTGCGCCCTGAAATCTCAAGAACGATGACCTTTGGCCGTAAAGGTGTGAGCCATGGGCAGTTTTTTGACCAGCATCTTAAGTTCATCAAGTTGAACCAGCAGTTTGTGCCCTTTACACAGCTGGACCTGTCATACCTGCAGCGGGAGGCTTATGACCGGGATTTCCTTGCTCGTGTCTATGGTGCTCCTCAGCTACAGGTGGAGAAAGTGAGGACCAATGATCGGAAGGAGCTGGGGGAGGTACGAGTGCAGTACACAGGCAGGGACAGCTTCAAGGCTTTTGCCAAGGCTCTGGGTGTCATGGATGATCTCAAGTCAGGTGTTCCCAGGGCTGGCTACAGGGGTATTGTCACTTTCCAGTTCCGGGGCCGCCGTGTCCACCTGGCACCCCCACAGACTTGGGATGGCTATGATCCTAGCTGGAATTAGCGACACCTGCCTGTCCCTCCTGGGTCCCTTCCTTGCCATATCATGAGCTGAGATAGGATTGCAGTCCCTGGGCTGCATCATCCTGTCTGTGTTTTCCTCTTGGGTCCATTTTATCATCATCATCATCTTTTTTTTTTTTTTTTTTTTTGAGAGGTATTTGAGTGCACAAATGATAAGGTGAGGGTTTATTCTCCCGTTCTCAAGGGAGTCAGATCGGGAATCATTCTAGGGCATGTTGGGGGGTATTAAGCAAGACACCACTGTGTGGTAGTGGGAGACTTGGTATTGTTGGGACTAGGAATGTCTATGTCCTGAGTTTTCTCCAAGTCATCTGTAGAGAGGTTGGCAACTAACTGTATTGACCAAGCCTCTTCTCTCAGCCAGGGCATGAGCCTTCCTATACTACTCCTCTTCTTCACCTGCTCCCACTGTCGGGCTGGGTTATGTGAGAAGGGAACATTTGTGGCCAAAAGGAGACTAACCAAAGGGATTTCACCATGAAGGGTAAGGTAGAATTGTTTGCCCTGGAGCTGCAGCCTAGCAGTTTGTGGTTCTAAGATGAGAAGTGGAAAAGGGAAAAGCAAAACTCCTCCTCAGCTCATGTCAGGGCAAAATAGGAGGAGGAAAGCCTTTGTGGGACTACATGCTCTCTTTGCCTCAAAGAGACCCTGTCCTTCCCCTTTTCTAAGAATTAGTCCCTTCCCTGTTGCTGGCTTTGGTGGGACACAGATGAGGTCCTTGTGTCCTTTTCCCCCTGGGGTTTGATGCACACCTCTTGCTTGAAGGCTTTGGCTTCTGGTGGCTCTTGCCATGAGTTAGAGTAGGTCCTGCCCAGCCTCCCCAACATTGCCATGTTCTCACAGATCAGGATGCGATAGCAGGTTGGAGAGGAATTTGTGTGTTTTTGTTTCTTGCCTGACTTCAGTTTCATGGAAGAAAGTGGAATCTACAGAATTATTTTCAAAAATAAAGTAAAGGCTGAACTGTCTGAAAAATGTGTGTTTGTGTATATCTTGGGAAAGGAGGTGAAGGGTAGGGGAGCAAAAGTAAAAAAAAAAGGGGAGAGGGATGAGCACCAAGGGAAGCGGGGAGGGTAGGAGGTGGATAAGTTGAAGGAAAGAAGGCAGATGATCATAATTGGAAGAGCAGGAAAGAGAAACTCATCGAACAGCTGAGGAAGGGACCAGATGGGAAAGAAAGGCCAAGCTTGAGGGCGTAGAGGGCCCTTAGGCTCCACTCCTACTGGTAATCTCTAGAAGTGGGCATTGTTACCCTCAGCAGGGTGGTTGGAAGCCAGCTTCTCAGCCTTGGTCTGGGAGAGAACCAGGGCATCTAAATCCTTAGGTCGCTGCTGTGGGTTGTGTGCCCGGCTGGCTCAGGTAGCAGCGAGCTCTAGGATGCAGAGTGGATACCAGGATAGTGAGAATGTTTTTTCACACTAACAAACACTCAGACCACACACACACACACCCCAGATGTTGCCTTAAATTATCCAAATCATACGTAATTCATTCTGAGAGATTCTATTCTCTGCTATTTTTTTTTTTTAATGCTGCTTGTGACCAATCAACTTGATTTCATTGGTGGGTTTGAAAAATCCTGGGGCTAAATGACTTTGTTGACAGAAACCACTTTGGAGCTATATACCAGATGGTGGCAGAGGTCTCTGGATGAGGTCTGCCTAGAAGGTATGGGCACTGGGGAAGCAGCTTTAGGACATCTATTTCTGCCTTCCATATGGCTTTCCCTCTATAAATCTTAGCCTTTGCCCTCCTCTTATCTTGGTTATTGGTGGGATCTCATTCATTGAATTGAGTGAGTCATCCCCAGTACAGACAAATGTGTTGTGTGAAGTCTCTGGCCAGGCCTTCCTGAACCTTCAGTGGACTTCCTAGCAGAACCTTGTCAGGGTTGGGCTGTCAGAGGACAGATGGAGGGCAGTTAATGTTAGATTAAAAACCACCACTTTTAAAATTTACTCTTTTTCTTAATACATGTTTATTTTAAGAAATCAAAACAGATTTCCATACTTTTCTACTTTTCCACATCATCCTTTATACCTTGGTTATATACATACCAGACTTCTTACGTACATAAATAGATAAAATATTAATTGTTGTGGTTTAGATGTGAGGTCTCCCTCAAACGCTCATGTGGGACAATGCATGAATTTTCAAAGTGAAGTGTTTAGATTATGAGAGTTCTAACCTAGTAAGTGGATTAATCCATGGATATGGATTAACTGGGTGGTAACTGTAAGCAAGTAGAGTGTGGCTAGAGGAGGTAGGTCACTGGGGATATGCCTTTGGTGTTTATTTTTTGTCCCTGGTGAGGCACTCTCTGCATCCTGATTGCCATGTCCTAGGCTGCTTTCCTCTTCCATGCTGTTCCACCATGATGGTCTGCCTTACCTTGGGCCCAGAGCTGTGGAGTTGGCTGACCATAGACAGAGCCTCTGAAATTGTGAACCAAAATAAACTCCTCTCTCTACATTGTTCTTGTCAGATCTTTTGTTCACCAAAAGAGTAAAAGCTGACTAAAACATTTATCAATAAACTCACAGAGTTATGTAAATATTTAGCTTATGTAGGTTTCTATAACATTTATAAAACATACATGTTTACCCTATTTCTTAAATATCTTTAACAAATGGGATTTCAAACTTCCTGATAGGACTTCTGGAGGGGCCCTTGAACCACTATCTATTCTCCCACTCACCCATTGTCTAACCTGGGCAAGTCACAGGGAGTTTATAATTGGGAGCAGAGGTCAGAGAACCTTGCTGGTGGGGGCCAAGTGCTACATCTCCTTTCCTGAGGCATAGAGAATAGGTCTGGTAGCCAAAGTGATACGGTGGTGATGTGCCTGAGTTAAATCCTGCCCTGGGCCCACTATGTGCATGTCTGACTTGCGATCAGACATTTATCCTGCCAGAGCCTCTTCCTGTGGGGCCAGAGCGGTAGTACCTCTGGGGGTAGTTATGAAGATTAATATGGAAGCGATGTAAACAAAGTCCTATGGAAATCCCTGTGTCCATTACTTTCCTTTTCCTCCTTTTCTTGGTGTTCATTTTAGTTCCCCCCTACTGGTGTTCCCTGACTCCACATGTGTCTGGAGGGAACAGAATGTCCATTGTGAAGTGTAAGTAGAAAGAGGTCCAGGCAGTAAGGCTGTTACACTTTCCCCTACTGCCTCCCTTGGCTTATTTGAAGTCTTTTTTTTCTAACAGAAGACAGTGTGTCAGAAGTGTATTCAGATGCATATAGCAAGAAACCCAGATCAGTGGGCCTTATGGCAGTGAGAAGTAGGGCTAGCATGTTGGTTCCTGATACCATCAGGGCCCCAAATGCCCTATATCTCTGCCTTACTTAGCCAGAGGCTTCCATCCTAGATGTCACTTCTTGGTTGCAGAAGCTCCAGCCATCTTACTTACATTTTAGATAGGAAGAAAGAAGGAAGAAGGTGGCAAAAGGTGGATGCAGCTGCCATTTTCCTTTCCTGAAAGTCTACAGCACCTGGTCCCAGCTTCCTGGCCAGAACTGGATCACACAGACATTCATCAACAAAAAGAGACCCGGAAAAATAATTTTTCAACTGAATTGATTGTTATACAGAACAAGATTCCAGTTACTGAGGAAGAAGGGAGTAATTATGTAAGCAACTACAGAAACCTGTACCACACACTTGTGGAGAGGGCAATATGATGGGGAGATTGAGGGAAATGCATTAGGAACCCTAACCTGGTGAAGGGCAGAATTAAATCTCAGGTCCCTAACCCGAGTGAGTTGTATGAAAAACATATCCTATAGTGTTCAAGGGGCTTGGGCTAGGCTTTCCCAGGGTCACACATGACAACTAAAACACTTCAAAGCCACACACAACCATAGAAATGCTGATCAACAAGGATAGATGGACCAGAGAACTCAGTCATTTATTTTGTCATTCTACCATCTTCAGTACACAGTACCTAGCTCATGGTCCAAGGATGATGCCTTCATTCCAGCCACCAGGAAGAAGGATAAGGAAAAGGAGGACAAACCTCCTTCTACACAGAATGAAATCAATGTACATAGCACATTCCCTCATTTTTCATTCACCAGAACTTAATCTATTTCTCTTAGTTGCAAGGGAAGTGAGAAATGGAGTCTTGACTTGGCAGCCATGTGTTCAGCTAAATCTTTTATCACATATGTAAAAAAGGAAGCATGGTTAACAAGAGGCAGCATTCTCTCTCGTCTTTTTAAGTACTGGAGACAGAACTCGGGCACATTACTGCTAAGAATATCCCCAGTCCTCTTTATTGTTTTGTTTTGAGACAGGGTCTCATTAAGTTGCCCAAGCTGACCTTGAACTTTTGATCCTCTTGCTTCAGCCTCCTGAGTAGCTGGGATTATAGGCATGTGCCACTGTGCCTGAGAGGCAGCATTGTCTGGAGTATGGGTGATAAGGCAAAATCTGTCAAAAACATTCCTTGGAAATAATGTTTACTTTTCAAATTTGCTACTTAGGAAGGGAAAAACACTTCAGGATCAGGAGTAAGTGTTGATGATGCCTCACCAAGGGCCTGCCAACCTTCCCCGAGGAAGGCAACAAGAGCACCCCACCATGGGAATGGCTGCCTTGGTCCTACATGCAACCATGCCATGCAAATGAGGCTATGTGAATTCAAAAGTTAGGTCAGAAAAAGTGTATTAGTCACCTGTGTGTCACTGTAACAAAATACCAAACACAGGTTATTTGTGAAGTAAAGAGAGTTGTTTTTGTTTGTTTGTTTGTTTGTTTGTTTTGGGGGGTTTTTTTGGCTCACAGTTCTGGAGGTTCAAAGTTAAAGATGGGAGTGCCTGTCAGGATGAGTGTTCATTATCTCCAGCCATGAAACAGATAGAGAATGGGTAGGAATCCCACAATTGCCTTTGGGAAGTACACCCCCAGTGACCTAAGACCTTCCATAAGCAATTTAGGGAGTCCCTGAGCAACTTAATGAGATCCTGTCTCAAAGTAAAAAAATAAAAATAACTGGGAATGTAACTCAGGAGTAAAGCATCCCTGGGTTTAATCCCCAGTACCAAAACAAAACAAAAACAAGAACCTAAAGAAGTCTGACTACTCTGAGACCACTTGGAGAAGGCAGGTGAAATTGTTGGCAGCTAGTATTGTCTGCTGCCATGTGAGTGAGCCATTTGGATAACCAGTCCTGTGCAGCCTTTAGATGTTTGCAGCCCTGACCAACTTCTGAGTGAAACTGCACAGGACACCCTAGGCCACAATTGCCCAGCAAAATCCTTTGAGAATTTCTGACCCACAAGTAGCAAAAAAGGTTGTTTTTAGCTGTTAGGTTTTGAGGTACTACTTTCTAAAAGTGAAATTAGTAACTAGAACTTTTGGATAGTGTATTCTGTCATTGAAATGTTAGATCTTATGTAACCAGAATGGAATGTTTAGATGTGTATTTTAAAAATAAGGATTTTTAAACACTTACTCATTAATATCCAGGGGTGAGGATATTGTTATATAGGAGACTGTTTCTATTATTTGGGTAGAAATTGTCTTTGATTGAAGCATGTGAATATCTTTATTCATTTTTAAATTTTTTTATTCAAAGTATTATCCAAGTTTTTATTATGGAAATTTTCCAATCCATAGGGAAATTGAAAGACTAGTGCCAAGAAAACCCATATTCCTTCCACTGAGATAACAGCAATTAATATTCTGCCATATATAGACACACACACACACACATACACACATTTATTTTTTTTTCTTTACCATTCAATAAAATATTGCAGGACAAATTTTTAAAATAACATTTTTTCATAATCATGAAAGTAGTATGTGTTCATTGTGTAAATATTAGAAAAAAAATTTTTTAAATCAAAATTAATCCACCATAACCCCA
Organism: Geosciurus inauris; assembly: GCA_004024805.1. NCBI lineage: Eukaryota > Metazoa > Chordata > Mammalia > Rodentia > Sciuridae > Geosciurus > Geosciurus inauris. The sequence continues at coordinate 119,450 of PVHX01004200.1, forward strand.
TTGTTCAGATTAACTGCCTTTAATTCTTGGCTTGCTGAACAAGTTTCACATCTGAATTTGGTCTTCATTAGGTAGGAGAGCCCTCTACTGATGACTGGGTGAATTGTTAGGTGTTGAGATTTTCATTTACACAGTCTCTTATGGGTTTTTGGTTGAATTGATTCCCCAGACTACTTATGAATTAATCAAAAAAGTTAGTTTTCTGAAACTGCAGAGCAGAGCCTTATGACCCATACCTAGAGGTTTTATTAAAAAGTCTTGGGCAAGACCTCATCAGGCCAACCGGATTTACCTGTCATTGCCATATTGCTTCTTGAATTGGACCCTGTAGGAATGGACATCCATGTCCAATCCATGACCTGGCAGTTCACCACCCTAGTTAGATGGCACACACATGGTGTTCTAACTCCTCTCTTCTCCAGCTGAACTGATATCTTTGATTTTTTCTGGATTCTTTTTCTCCTCCTTAAGCTCATCATTTTTGTCCTTTTCTCTGATTATATCTCGTATTATTTACACTTTCCAACTTCTAGACCTCTCATATAATCTACTTCACTCTTGAATTTTTTCACATATCCTCTTAGTCCTCATTACAGATTAGCATATTCAAGGATCCACATTTATATAATAGCACATCTATAATATTTATGAAAAGAATATACTTTCTTTTTTCTCATTCACAAAATTAGAGTCAGTGGGGAAGATCTCAATCATATTTCTTGGAAGCAATGGTTCAGACAGACATGGGGCAGGAAGTCACACTCCTCTAGATACGGTGTTCTGTTTCTTCAGAAGGTCCCTAGAGCAATCATATTGAACTCATTCATGTTCAATAGCTTGTTGTCTGCCTCCATTCAGTGGCACAGAGGAACTAAATCAATTTTTCTCTTGATATAAATGGACATAGTTATTGAAATCTAGAAATTTCAAGGTTAACAGGAAAAGAGGAAATGTTTTTATGGAAAACATGTGGTGAGCCAGAGTGGAGGAAAGAACAGGATGTTTGAACATTTCAAAAAGTGGAAGCATCGATCTAGAGTGGGCTGAAGTCCAGTGAAAAGACAAAACTGGATCACACTGACTTTTTTTTTTTTTTTTTTAGCTAATGGTCTTGTCTCCTTGCCTCCCTTTGACTGACCTCAGACAGCTCTTTCCCATGGAGTGCCAGAACTTTAAGCTATGGACTGCGAAACAGTCTCAAATCCTCTTCTCATTTGACACATCTAGAGAACCATGATGGGACATGTAGAACCATGATATGCTATTCCCACTAAAATTAGTAATAATATCACTTCCTATCAAAATGCAGTAGTGGTAGCGGAATTCATTAGGGTGGTGATGGGATAGTGTTAAGTAAAAACTGAAGTGATAAAAAGTTTGATTGAAGTACATTAGGAATTTTATCTGTGAAATGGAACTGGATTTATATCTGCCATATTTATTTATAATATGCCCATGTCTAGATCTAAATGGCAAGTGGGTTAACACTTTGAAAATCTCCCCACCAAACTCATGGCAACAGTGTATTAAAAATTAAAAGAAATATAAGGACACATCAAATTAGTTAAGTATAAGATAAATATATCTGGAACAGATACACAAGATAATGAGTGAGACCATAGCTGATGGTATTAAGTAGGTCAGTGTTATGGTTTGAATATGAAGTGTTTCCCCAAAGCTCCTGTTAATGCAGGAATATTTAGAGGTAAAATGATTATATTATGATAGCTATAACCAAATCCATCCATTCTACTTTGAATGGCCTGGGAAGTAACTGTAGGCAGGTGGGGTGTGGCTAGAAGAGACAGAAGGCTTATTCTTCTTGAGGCCCCTCCCCTTTCCCCACTTTTTCTCTGCTCCCAGACTCCACCATCAAATGAGCAGCTTTCCTCTGTTGGGCCCTTCCTCCAGTTGCACTGCCTCACTTTGGGTGCAGAGAAATGGAGCCAGCCCTCTGTGGACTGAGACCTCTGAAACCATGAGCTCTAAATAAACTTTTCCTCTTCTAAGTTGTTCTTGTCAGGTATTTTGGTCACAGTGACAAAAAGCTAACTAAAATAATTACTTAGCTATGAACAGGTGGATGGGGGAAAGGACAATGAAGGACAGACATTGACATATACGTTAAGAAAAAATCCAGAAGTCATGAAACTGAAGCCACAGGGACCCTTATTGAAATGGGCAATGGAGCATATGGAGGAGGAGAGCAGGAATGCCTAAATTTCCTCAAGCTGTAGATAATTATAATCCCTTGAGGGAACTATTATTTAAAATCATGGGAAACCCTAATTGAAGCAGTCTTAAGGAAAGTGGGATCTAGTATGCCAAAACCTCCCCCAGCAATACTTACTTATAACCCCTCAAGGGAAACAACGTTTCCAAACCAGGTCCTTATCACTAACACTATGTCACAACTGCCCAATCATCCTGGAAATCAGAACATCAAGACCCTCCTTCACAAAGGAAGTTTGCTGAGGGCTATGCAAATGGCAATAAATCAATTAAGGGTCAGGAGATTTGAGGCATGAACAGAGGGACTCAATTTTCTTAAACATTGCAGCTCTGTGAGCACCATACTGTTTTGTTTTGTTTTGTTTTGTTTGAGATGGTCTGTACAGTTTTGGTGCTGTACCCTTGCTTCTCATGCTCTCTGTTAAACTTTTGCTTGCTACTCTGTGTTTCACTTGAATTCTTTCCCACAGAATCACAAGAACCAGTACCAGCGAACCGCCACAGCTGCCCAGGCTCTGGGATGGACACTTGCCAGGTAACACTGGCATGTGATGTGTTTCCCTCATGTATGGGCTGGTCCTCATAATATTGGCCTCTGTAGGGTAAAAGGGTCCTGAATACTATGATTATATATCCCAAATATCTGACATCACTTCAAAAAATTTGTTTCTGACGTCCATCATAAATACCAATTCTGGATTGGTAGAGACAAACAAAAATCTGATAGGCAAGAAATAAATTGGAGGGTGAATATGAAGAAAGGGGAAAGAAGAATCAAAAGGAAAATAACAAAGAAAACAAAAACTGAAAATGAACGTGCCAACCAATATTCTAAAACACAAACGGAAATCTAATACTAAGATAGCCAACAAGTTAAATAATAAGAACATGAGCTCATGGACTTTAAAAAGGCTATTAAGACTTAAAAAGCTAATAAAGATACTTTTTAAAACTTAAAGGATCATCACGGAGAAAACTTTTTTTTTTTGGTAGTGTGGATTGAACCCACTAAGTCAAATCCTCAGCTATTTTTATTTATGATTTTGAAACAAGGTCTCACTAAAGTAGCCTAGGGTCTTAATAAATTGCTGAGACTAACCTGGAACTTGTGATCTTCTGCCTCAGGGGTCTCTAGGATTACTGGTATGTGCCTCCATACCTGCATCATGAAGAAAACTTGGAGAGTGATATCATCAAAGTGGTAGAGTACAAATGATTGGGCTTTGCTCTTTCTCATAGAAAAGCAGTCACAGAGCCTAGTACAGTGGCGCCCACCTTTAATTCCGGTGGCTGAGGCAGGAGGATCTCAAGGTTCAGGTCAGCCTCAGCAATTTAGTGAGGCCCTTGGCAACTTAACAAGACTGTCCTGCTAAAAGGTAAAAAGGACTGGGGATGTAGCTCATTAGTAAACCTCTAGGTTCAATCCTTTGTTCAAAAAAAGGGGGAAAAACCCAGTTACAACTTTGCAGTACCAAACTTACCAGCCAGAATATCCTAGAACTCAAGACTATGGGTATGATGATTCCTTGGACCACAAGGAAGAGAAAAACCATGAGCAGCTGGTAAGAAAAACTGATCTCTGTAACCATGACCCCTGCTCCCCAAGCTTACAGGTAGTATGTAGAAAAAAATCCCTTTGGATTTGCAGTTTTGAAACTGGAAAAAGTGAGATTGAGGTGGGCACCAGTTTCCTCCCCATCCTGGATTTCATCACAGGATGACATTTTTGCCTCAGCCCAAAGGGAGCATCTCCAGTGCTTGTAGGGCTAAAACTCCTGAGGTCAGCTAAAGACAAAGAATGGGGTTGGTGCTAGTGATCATCAGTGTGCAGAATGCTGACTGCTTCCCATTTTGCCAGACAAGAAGCCTAATCCGAGATGCTAAAGGAGACATGTTCTATAGGTCCTTTGGGCAGAAGTCCCTAACTGGCCTTTACATACTCTTAGGTTACTCCCTTGGGGTTCCTTATTATTTATTTATTTATTTATTTATTTATTTATTTATTTATTTATGGTACTGGGGATTGAACTCAGGGACACTCAACCACTGAGCCACATCCCCAGCCCTATTTTGTGTTTTACGTAGAGACAGGGTCTCACTGAGTTGCTTAGCGCCTCGCTGTTGCTGAGGCTGGCTTTGAACTTGAGATTCTCCTGTCTCAGCCTCCCAAAGTGCAGGGATTACAGGCATGCGCCACCGCGCCCGGCTTGGTTCCTTATTATTTTTGAGATGATAAATTTTGTTATAATTATTATTAATCTTAATCTTATTAGCAATAATCTTACCTGGTTAATGTAAGAGAAGAGCAGACAGGATTAAACTGAGATGTTCTGACTGCTATACAACAGAAATTTCAGAAGAAAATTGAAGGAATGAAGGAGTATTTAGAAAGAAAATTATTGCGACTAACCTAATTATAGAAAACAAGTGTGACAGTTCAACTGATAGTACATCTCTTATCCATAGCAAAGTTTCCAGAAGATGATAGACTATTATTTCAAAAGGCTGAGAGAATTAACCATCCTTTTAAAATTTTGTGTTCAGTCAGATTTTTGTGTAAGAAAAGATAAAAATACATTTAAAGATAAAAATATGTAAAATCTAAGGGAAATTATCATTCACAGATCCTCAATAAAAGAATTATTGAAGAATGTATTTCAGCAAGAAGAACATAAAGTATGTATCTCTTTTTATAGAGAGAAGTCATGGGATTAAAAAAAATGGTGAGCACAGTTACTTGTAAGCTGAGTAAATTTAATTATCTAATGCATGTAAAATCCCTAATTGTTTTGTGCTTAAATAATAAGTGTTGGGGATGTAGTTCCACGTTAGAGCATTTGTCTAGCATGTGCAAGGCTCTGGGTTTGATCCCCAGCAAAACACACACACACACACACACACACACACACACAGAAATTAATAAGAATAAACAAGATTGAGAAATGATGTTGAATAAGTATTGTGAACTAAGGTGTCTATCAAGAGAATAATATAATAAAGAACTTTGTTAGAAAAATAACACACACATACACATACACATAGGTTGAGAATTTCTAATCTGAAAATGCAAAATCTGACATATTCCAAAATATGAAATGTTTTCACTGTCAATATGACACCAAAAATGGAAAATTCTACCCCCGACCTCATACAATCTCATATTACCAAAACTTCAGGTACACTAAAAATGTTGTGTTGTATAAACTACTTTCAGCTTATGTGTATAAGGTATAAATGAAATATAAATGAATTTCATGTTTAGACTTTGGTCTCATCACAAGCTATATATGAAAATATTACAGAATCCAAAAATTCTGAAATCTAAAACATTTTGAGTCCAAGCATTTAAAATAATATACACTCAAGCTGTGTCAGGAAGAGGGTGGGGCAGACTGAGGAGTGGGGGGAACTAGGCCGTAGATACAAGGTGACTTGTGCTTTGAACTGTGGGTTGTTTTTGTCTGTGCTCATTTCCTATTTCCTGTGATGTCTTGGTTGAGACTGTAGACTGCCACCTGAAATAGTTTAGAGGTTAAACGATCTTCAGCCCATGGAGTAGAAGAGCACCAGGAGGATGAGATACTGGATTAGCTGTTGGGCAAGGACCACACCCAGGTGGTATTTACAAAATCCTAGGGCAGAGGCCTGACTCCAGGTTTCCCAATAAACCGAGCCTGGCCACTTACACCAAAAACAAAACAGGAAAGGTAATGGTGAAAAGCAGAAAAGGAATTTTCAAACAGTATGTCCATAATGGGAAAGCAAAGTAAGACCAAACCTCTCACCCCTATCTTTGGGGTACTAACATGAGCTTTTGGTTTAAATAGAAGAAGAATTGGCATACAGAGTGAGAGGAATGTATAATTAAGCAATCTTGGTCAGCCTGTGGTCTGGTTGATTATTATTTAAGTTCTGGTTCTGCAAGGTAACTCTGGTGAAGCCCTTATCACAAGGGCATTCTCTTTGTGGAGTGATGACCCTGTAAGGCTCCACTGTGTAGGACTGGAGACTTTTAGACACTACCCCAGGATCTGAAATAGGTGTCTGCAAATCTTGCCTCATCTTAAAGGGAGATAAGAAAATCTAAGTAAATTTAGGGCTAATAAATCTTGTATTACAAGTTTTTAGATGAACATTTCTTAAAAGATTAATATGCCTGTGTGCAGACCTGGAGCAGGTCAAAGTTTAAAATAATAAGCAAGATAATAACAAAATGAAGGCAGAGATGCCAAGCTTTGGTTTGCTTTTAGTTATCCATTGGTCATCCGCAGGCCTAGGTAAAGAGTGCTTTTAACAAAAGCAGCTTCTCTAAGGTCCTGTTATTATTGAGCCTTAAAAACATGCCGAGATTTCCCCCTTACAGCTGTTTTTAATAGAAACCATGCAGAGAGCCGGGCATGGTGGCTCACGTGTGTAATCCCAGCACTTTGGGAGGCTGAGACTGGAGAATCGTGAGTTCAAAGCCAGCCTCAGCAATGGCGGGGCGCTAAGCAACTCAGTGAGACCCTGTCTCTATATAAAACACAAAATAGGGCTGGGGATGTGGCTCAGTGGTCAAGTGCCCCTGAGTTCAATCCCCAGTACCAAAAAAATAAATTAATTAAATTAAATTAAAATTAAAAAAAAAAAGAAACCATGCAGAAAAGAATTAATGGAGGACACAGGGTGTATGGTTCTGCCGTGTGGGCCATGACTGGTACTTTCACCATTTCCACCCACCCAGTACCCACATCTGAATTGCTTTGCTGCATATCCTGGCCCCTCCAGCATCCCACGGTCACTTGGCTGCTCCTTCATGGCCAGGCAGACACAGCAGCAGCTTTTGGGCCAGCAAGGGAAAGGCAACATCTCTTGAATGGGCCCTAGCTGCTAAGGCTTCTGAACTCATGAGCACACTGCTGTCAGGTATGTTATGTGAACATTGGCTGCCAGTCTCCCTGTGGGGGTAGTTTGGCCTCAAGTGGGAATGGCTGGGATTTTGCCTTTCTAGGGGTACATACATTTCTAGTTCCAGCTTGTACTAGGAGGAATTAAACAGTCTACTGGCTCCCTTACTAGTGCCCTACCATTTATGCTCATTTTCCTGAAAACCCGTCATCAAGATTGGGATTCCGCAGGGAGGGAAAGCACTTTTGTTCACCTTAGGGCAGGGAAAACTCACCCCTATTGAATTTGCTTGAAAACAATTACCATCTTCCATCCCCATTCACTGTATATTGAAAAACTTGATTAAAGTGGCAGCTGAAAACAATATTGATGGAGTCCTGTCTTCTAGATAGCATTTGAGGGATCCTGAGGAGGTAAGAAATGCAGGCATAACAATGGCATTTAATTGAGGGCTCATGGATCTGGACTCTTTGTTTTACTAACATGGTTGGGCTGAATCCTGAAGTTTCAGGTTCTCAAGAGCCTTTTTATTATGAAAATAGGAAGCTATATAGTACCTTCCAAGATCTAAACTGGAGTAGAAACTTCCCTATAAAAGTAATTTATGAACATTAAAGACAATTTAGTAGTGGTTAAAAAAGGGTCATCCACATTGCCCGCAGTTTAACATAACCACGCTTAGCATTTTTAAAAATCTTTACTTATTTGCATAGTTTAAAAGACAGCTGTCATCACTGTACATTTAACTTTGCATTATATTTTTTCACAATCATTTTCCTGTCTTATCACATTGTCATCATAATTGCTCATCAAGTGGAAAAAGAGCATAAGTTTATTTTTTAACAATTTCCCTATTGCTGGAAATTTAAATAGTTTCTGGTTATTTATTTAAATACTGCAATGATTATTTCATTTAAGTCATTTCTTGGATTTTGGGATAAATGGTAGGCAGAGTAAGTGGAATTTTAGATGAAACGGAATGTCTATAATATTGACTGCTTTTCCTAAAGGAAAGGTTATGATAACAGTTACCACCAAAGATGTTGCCAGTGAGATTGGAAGGGAAGTGAGAGCAGAGGGCTGGAAGAGTCTGAAGAACCTCATGAAGCCTCATGAAGCCAACTGATCCTTAACCTAAGTGAGCAATGGGAAATACAGGTAATGAATATTTCATGAAGAATGAATCTGCTTCTTAATAAGATGAGGATGATTTTCTTGGCTCTTATCTTGGGATTTTTCTCTCCTAAGGCCTAATAATATTAACAGGTGGATGAGGATAGAATTCCCAAACAGGTAGAGATGCCAGCTGTGGGGTGGAAGCGACTGGGAGGATGGAGAAGGTAGTAACCTGAGAAGAGGAAAGTGCAAGCCGGAAAGCTTTAGAATGTTGTAAGTAGAACTTAATGGGTGATTCTGGTGGGAGTTTAGAAGACCAGAATGCCATTAGGACTATAGACAATAAAAACGGGGCTTATGAGATTTCAGAGGAGAAGAAAGACTCTATTAGAAATGGACTAGAGGCCATTTGTGTTACATTCTGGAAAAGAAATTGTCTACATTTTGTGCATGTCCTCAGACTTTCTGGGAGACTAAATTTAAAGGTGATGGACTAATTAATCTAATGGAGGAAATTCCAAGGCAGCGCAGCATTCAGGTGGTGGCTTGAATATTGCTGGTGGTATTTAGACAAGTTTACTCTGATAATTAGGAGCAGAAACCAGAGCAAAAAGACTTGAAAAACTTGCAGTTTATCAGAACAATGAAAGTAAAACTGGGGCTAAGGAAGTAGTTATTGTTAAAAAGATCTAGCCACTAAGGAGATATTAAGCACCTTACATAGAGACAACAGGAATGGTAGCTTGAGGGCATTTCAGGAATTGGCAAGACCACATCCATCTCAGGATCAAGGGTGTAAAGGTAAAAATTTCCTTTGAGAAGAGACCACAGGGGATCCCTGCTTAAACAGGAGGGCGTTGTTTCACTGTGCTCAGCTGCCCAGGCACTCAGAAGCTAGAAAAGAAAGCTCACATATAAACCTTTGCATCTATGGATAAATTATTTCAGCAAAGTGACCAAGACTATACAATGGAGTAAGGTCAGTCACTTCAACAGACAGTGTTGGGAAAATTGGATATCCATGTACAAAAGAATGAAGTTGAATTCTTACCCTATTCCATATAAAAAATAACTTTAAAATTTATCAAGTAGCTGAACATAAAATATAAAACTATAAAATTCTTAGGAAAAAAAAACAGAAAAACTTTATGACATTGGATATGGCAATGGCAAATGACACCAAAAGCATAGACAACAGAAATTCAAAAAAAGATAAAGTGGGACTGCATCAATATTAAAAGCTTACATGCATTAAAAGACAAAAACAAAAGATAAAACAAATAATCAGTCAATAAAATGGGATAAAATATTTGCAAATTGCATTATCTGATAATAAATTAATATCCATAATATGTAACAACCTCGTACGATTCAATTACAAAATAGCACAATTAAAAATTGGCAAAGGACTTAAATGGACATTTCTCTGAAGACAGGTAAAAATGGCCAGCAAAAATATGAAAAGATGTTCAACATCAATAGGGATACAAATCAAAATTACAGTGAGATATCACTTCAAGCCAATTAGAATGACTGTTGTAAAAATTAATAATAATATGTGTTGACAAGAATGGAGAAATTGGAAACTTTGTATATTTTGTATAACTTTGTGTGAATTCAAAATGTTTAGCTGTTGTGAAAAAACAGTATGGCAATTCCTCAATAAATTAAAACAGAATTACCATATGATCCAGAAATTCCATTTCTGGAAAAGAATTGAAAGCAGGGTCCTGAAGTGATATTTGCATACCGACATTTACAGTATCATTATTCACATTAGCCCAAAGGTGAAAGCAATCTGAATGTTCATCTAAGGATGAATGGATAAATAAAATGTGATTTACTATGGATAACCACAGTGGATACTACGGTTAAGGTGTTTTTTTTTTTTTTTTTTTTAATTTTTATTCTTGTTTTATTTAGGCTTACATGTTGACAGTGTAAATTGACTCATTGTACATAGATAGAGGATAACATATCAATTCTCTAGTTGTAAGTTGTATAGAATCACATCATATATGCAGTCATACATAAAGTTAGGGTTATTATGACCATCATATTCCACCACCCTTGCTGTCCCCATGC
>PVHX01004201.1:0-129630 GCA_004024805.1 Geosciurus inauris
CTCGACCACTGAGCCACATCCCCAGCCCTATTTTGTGTTTTATGTAGAGACAGGGTCTCACTGAGTTGCTTAGCGCCTCGCCGTTGCTGAGGCTGGCTTTGAACTCGCGATTCTCCTGTCTCAGCCTCCCTAAGCGCCGGGCTGGCTTTGGTCAATTGATTAGCATTGCAGTGATGGTGAGCAAGTCTTAAGCAGAATCCTCAAGTGGTCTGGAGCCCTGTGGAGCGACCATCCCAGGCTATCCTGCTAACGGTGAGGCACCCACCCCATAGATCACAGTCAGGATACGCTAGACTAGCTCTCCCTGAGCCCACCCACACATGACCAGAGATGCATGCACAAGCCTGGTTAGATCAAAAGAACCACTGCCCAGCAAAGCTGAGCCCAAACTCTCAATACAAAGAAGATTAAATGAACTGTTGAGTTTAAGGATAGTGTTTATGGCATAAAAACTGACCGAAATATCATACATATAAAATGATCACCATTTACCCCGTATAATTTTATAAGGATGATGAGGTGAATGGTATTTGATCATGCATTCCAATTTGTACCTCAACAAGTTGTTTAAATATTGGTGTGGGTCCTTCGGCTTGTCTGTGACTACTATTGACTCAACAAGCATCTCTAGAACAGTGTGAGAGTTCATCAAGACCTAATTTTTATCTGCAAGAAACTCATAGTCCTAGACCTGACAATCCAATGTGATATGTGTTGACATAGAGTTAAGGAAGCACAAATCTGTCAAAGAAGAAGTGACTTACTCGGCTTAGAGAAATTGAGGGGCCTTTTTAGGGATGCTTCCTGGGCAGGGAAATTTCAAATAGAGCAAAAAGCACAAGCAAAGATGACTCACTTCTAAAAGCAACTAAGGGGTTTAGAGAATAAAAAGGCTGGAGTCAAGAATATTTAGGAGCTTCTTCAAGCTGCTTAGTTCTGAGAATCTCATTTTTTATTTTATCTCGGCGTTTAGGGTGGTAACTGCATCTTTCATTCTCTAGATAAATGTAACCCTAGAAAAGGCAAAGGCTTTAAAAAAGGCTGGTATCTGCTGTTCACTGCAATTCAATGTCTCCTTTGTATTCCTTCTTTCCAACCAGAGTAACACAATTTCCCATTTATTTATTATTTATTTATTGGTATAGGTGATTGAACACAGGGTGCTTTACCAATGAGCCTCATCCCCAGCCTTTTCACTTTTTAAAATTTTGAGACAAAGTCTTGCTAAGTTGCGTAGGGCCATGCTAAATTGCTGAGGCTGGCCTTGAATTTGCAATCCTCTTGACTCAGCCTCCCAAGTCACTGGGACTACAGGCATGTACCACCGTGCCTGGCTCCCTTCCCTTTCTTAAATCTTAACAGTACTTAGCGTGCATTCTTTTTTTCCTAGTTAGATCTTGAAAGATCCAGTTTTCAAGAGAAATGATGCTAAGACTTTTGAGATAATCTAGAGAAGTATGAAGATAGGCTGGGTGGAAAAATTAGGAGACTAGAAAAAATGGAAACCAGGACACTACTACAGTTTTGTCCAGGTTAGAGTCATAAAATGCTTTAACAAAGCAAGGCAAGAAGAGAACACTGGCTGAGACCCAAAATGAAGGAACTGTCCCTGATGCTCCTCTTTCTTTCTCTACACTCCCTTTCCCTACCCACGCACACACAGAGCAATTTAATTAACCAGTCCTCCAAGTTCTCCATGGGGATGTTCCAAATCTGACAATGTTTTACCACAACCACTGCAGCAATTATGCTCTAAGCCAATACCATTCTTAACCTTGATATGATGATAACCTCCAACATTATCCTGTTCTCTCTCTTCCCCCATATCAGTTCATTATTCTGACAGCAGCCAGAGTCATAAAAACACACACATATATAGCTCAGAGCTCCCCACACAAAACTAACAGATTTCCTGGTAATAAGGATAAACTTGAGGGCTCTTTCTGTGCTGATTCCACCTACTTCTCTGGGTCATCCTGTGCTTCTCTCCCCCTTCTCCTTTGTTCCCTATGCTTTTCCTGTTCCTGAACTCACTGAGCCATGTCCTCCTTTGAGTTTCGAACTGGCTGTTCCTTCTGCCTAGAGCTCTCTCCTCCTGATGCCCCAGGCCTGGTTTTTTCCCATATGGTCTCAGTTCAGCTGTTTTCTCTTCAGACAGGCCTTTCTTCTCTTTCCTTAGCATTGTGGTATCCACTTATCACATTCCATCACATCATTGTGTAACTTCCTTCATAGCATGTATCTGAAGACCTCTCATTTTTCTGAGTTCCTCCTTCCATCTTACTTTTTCCTTCCTTCTTTTATTTCTTTCTCTCCCCAACCCCCGTGTGTGTGTGTGTGTGTGTGTGTGCATGCATGTGTGCATGCATGTGTGCATGTGTATATGTCTTGTTCTCTTCTTTACTTGTGTATTTTCTGGCTTCTCTTATTACCATATAATTTGCACATAAGCACCAGAAGGACAGGGACCTAGTACATACCTGATAAATGTTTCATTTGTTTGTTGCTTGTTTTCTGTACCAGTGATTAAAACCAGAGTCACTCAAACCCTGACCACAATCTGAGCCTGCTTTTTTAAATTTTAAATTTTGAGACAGGGTCTTGCTAAGTTGCTTAGGGCCTCTCTAAATTGCTTAGGCTGGTTTTGAACTTGCGATTCTCCTGCCTCAGCCTCCTAAGACACTAGGATTACAAGCATGTGCCACTGCACCTGGCCCAATAAATAGTTTTTGGAAGATGGGTTAAAGAGACATTTCTAAGTCTGTGGCAACTATTTGAGTGGCATAAAGGGGAAAGAGAGGAACAGAAGCCACCTCCTAGGTTTTTTTGTAGCAATTATACTGCTTATGGATGGATGATGGGTGACAATGCTGTGAATCACATCTGGACTCTCCTTAGAAGGGACCCTTTAGGTAGAAAATGATGAGATTGATTTGGTACTATTAGGATCTAATAGAATCTAATGTGCTACAGGATACCTGGGGAGAGTACATTGCATAGTAAACATTTGGGTTTGGATCTCAGGGAAGAAGAGAGGGCTAGAGAAAGAAAATTCATCATTATCCTTCTAGATAAACCAACATTTATGCAAATATTTATAATTTTACAATATATGGTAACATACACATTTATAAATGTAAACATTTAAAATGTAAACATTTGTAGATATAAATATATTTTTATAATGCAAACTTATACTTTATAAATGTAGTTGTAAAAAGGCTTTATGTTCCAGGACAACAATAAGTGGGTATAGACATGTAAAAAATGATAGGCTTTTTGAATTTTAAGCATTTCAGAATAATTTGGAATCATTATAGAAACATATTACTTGATGGCCAGTTTTAGGATATATGTATATCATATTTCTGACATTTGTATTATAATAAGTAGTTTGTGGTTTTGTTCCCTGGGTTTTATATGTTTATTGACCCTTTTGAAAATTAGTAGTTTTAAACCAGAAGAAATAGAATGAGATTAACTCACTGATTTACTCTTCTTTGCTGGTTTTCCTACTAAATAACTAACTGAATCATATATAAATTGATAGAAAGTTGAAGTGTTCTATTTAAATGTTCTCATGGTAGAAAAAAAGTTTTTCTGTTATGTTACAACCTTCGGTGTGGGGGAGACCTTTTTAAATTTTATTTCTAGAAAAGAATACTACATTTTTAAAACAAGCACACATATCATTAAATAAGATACACATATCATTAAAAAATATACCTTACTATATTTTGAAATTTTCAATGTAACATGTTTCTTTCTAATAAACCTGTCACAGGGAGTTACTACTTGTCAGGTATAAACTAACAGGTGAGAGCCCTTTGGCATGTGCTATTCTGTGTAGATAGAATGCTTTCTTAATGTTTGGAAGTGACTAATTTTCTTAAGCATGCTGAATACATTCCTTGAGATAGATTTTATATAACTGTTTTTGTTTTTTAGAAAATCTCATTTCCTACATTAAATTCAGCACATGTTCATTTCCTGTATGTTAAACACCTGTACCAAGTATGGCAGGGGGAGGAAAGGAGAGTGAAGTCAGACCCCAGACTCCCAAGCTTAATACAGAAATATTTGAGTGTATTGGTCTGCGTTGTGTTGCTGTGACCAAAGTATCCAACAAAATAACTTAGAAGAGGAAAAGTTTATTTTGGTTTCTGGTTCCACAGGTTTAGTCCCTAATTGGTTGAATCTGTTGCTCTGGGCCCAAGGTGAATGTTATGGTTTAGATGTGGTGCCCCCAAAGCTCATATGCGAGACAATGCAGGAAGGTTCAGAGAAGAAATGATTGAGTTACGAGAGCCTTAACCCAATCAGTGAATTAATTCCTGATAGGGATTAACTGAGTGAAAACTGAAGTGGTAGGGTGTGGCTGGAGGAGGTGAGCCTTTGGGCGTGGCTTTGGGTTATATATTTGTATCTGGCAAGTAAAGACCCCTCTCTCTGCTTTCTTATTACCATGTAAGCTGCTTCCCTCTGCCACACTTTCCTGCCATGATGTCCTGCCTCACCTTGAGCCCTGAAGAATGGAGTCAGCTGTCCATGAACTCAGACCCACCATGAGCCCCCAAGTAAACCTTTTCTCCTCTATAGTTGTGCTGGTTGGGTCTTTTTGTCACAGCAATGAAAAAGCTGACTAAAACAGTGAGGCAGAATATCCTGGTAGAAGGGCATGGTAGAGAGTTGTACTTCATTCATGGCTACCAGGAAACAGAGCAGAGAAGGAGCTTTAGGGAAGAAGAATTCTTCCAGGCATGCTCCCAGTGACCCACCTGCTCCAGTCATTCCTCACCTGCCTACATTTACAACTCAAGTCAGTCCATTCAAACTAGAATGGACTGATTAGGTTACAGCTCTCACATTACAATAATTTCACCTCTGAATATTTTTGTATTAACAAAGGAGTTTTGAGGGACACTTCATATCCAAACCAGAATACCAATTCTCCAAAATACAAGGGATGCTATAAGCACATTATAATTGCTTCTCTTATGTTATCTTCATAAATGTTGGATTCATCAATAGTCCAAGTACCCAGGGGTTTCACATCTGCAGATTCAACCAACCCTGCATTAAAAATATTTTTTAAAAAAATTCTGGCCAGGCATGGTGGTGCATGCCTGTAATCCCAGCACCTAGGGAGGCTGAAGCAGGAGGATCACAGGAGGATCATGAGTTCAAAGCCAGCCTCAGTAATGGCAAGGAGCTAAGCAACTCAATGAGACCTTGTTTCTAATAAAATACAAAATAGGGTTGGGGATGTGGCTCAGTGATTGAGTGCCCCTGAGTTCAATCCCTAGTACCCTCCAAAAAAATATTCTAGAAAGTTCCAGAAAGCAAAACTTGAAATTGCCTCAGACCTGTACCATTTATGTACTATGTAGTTAGGCCTATGATGATGGTATTCATACTGAACATGTACAGGATTTTTCCCCTTGTAATTATGCCCTAAACAATAAAGTATAACAGCTATTTACATAGTATTTATATTGTATTAGGTATAGTAAATGATTCAGAGATATTTAAAGTACACAGGGGATGGGTGTAGGCTATGTGCAAAATTTATACTATATTAAATAAGGAATTTGACCATACAAATATTTTGGCATCCTTGGGGGTCCTGGAAACAATCCCCCATGGATACTGAGAGATGACTATATTATTATTCAAAAAAAGAAGGAGGAAAATGAAGAATAATATTGCAGTTAAAGGCATAGCCTCCAGATTCAGATTTTCTAAGCTTGAAGTTTGGTGTGTTAATTAAAGTAAATGATGTTAACTGCTGTATCAAAGATCCCTAAAATCTATAACTCAACACAACGTGATAACCTGGACACCACTGTCCAGGATGAGCGAAAAGGACCTATTGGACCTCTCTCTTCCATGAGGTGTCTCAGAGGTCCAGGCTCCTTTTATGGAGTGATTCCAAGCTCCAGAGAAAGTAAACATTGGAAACTGTGCCACATATTGGATAGGTCATACCAGAAAAGTGACATTTATCACTTCTGATCATATCTCACTGGCTAGAATCAGCTACCTGGTCCACCTGGTCATACAGAATTAGGAATTTACTTGCGGAGATTAAAGATTGGTAAATTGAGGTCATGGCACGGAGGACTTGAAATGTTAGGCCAAGGAAGTTTATTCTTAATTCCATAGCAAACTAGGACCCATTACTGGATTTTGGAGAAATGATCTAATCAAAGACAAACATCAGGAGGTCATTTGACAGCAGAATGGGTGGGAGGGCTATGGAAATTGCTTGTGCAATAGGGAGAGGACTAAGATAGTAGCTTTGGGAAAGGAAAGGTGGGCAGTCAGGGAATAACTGTTTTCAGTTGGGTTACCTACAAGTGTAAGTCTGAGGCACAGGTATCTCAAGTAGTTTGTTGAGACAGGAGAAACCAGTAAGGAAATGGGGGAAAGCAGAACAGAAAACAGACAAAGCTTTCAGGACAAATGTCAATCTTCATTGGATTCCACTTCTGGGTCTGGAGCACAAATGAAAACTCAGAATTTGCTTTGTTTGTCCCAGAATTTGCTGGGACCTGGGCTTGCATGTGTCTCTATTACCCAGTGATTAGCTGTAGCCACCCCAGGGTGATATAAACTTCCAAGCACTGGGAAGAAAGAGTGCCAGTAGTTTAAGGGGAGCTCTCTGAAGAAGAGTTCTGATGGAAACCACTGGAAGCAAAGCAGGCAGAATCAGGAAGATGGACACAGAGAACTGGTAAAAGTGACTTGAGGGACCTAGGTCTCATCTACAGCATTGGCTACAGAGATGACACAGCTTGAGTAGAGAGAAGTTGTAGGGAGGGAGACACAGGAGAGGAAAGTGGAAAGGAAATATGAATAGCACCAATTTCAGAGCACTTACCTTGGGAGAATGTTGTCACCATGAATGGGAATAGGAATATCATGAAGGAAATTAGGTCAAACAAAGGAAGAGAAGGAAGATGAAGCGATCAATTTTGGATATAGAATGAATATTTTCTACAAGTTCATTGTTTACAACGCTAGAATTAGCTCAATTTTTGAATCATGCAAAAGCCCTAAAATTTTGAACTCAAAACTCTTGTAATGGTAGGTCTCCATTTTCCACCTCAGTGCCTTGAATTCTTTCCATTTTCCAAACATGTCTAACTAATTTTCACAGGAGGGCGATCAAAACGAAGCATTATTAAATGCTTTCAATTACACAGAGGAAACATATAATTGAATGGCAGTGTTTTATTGCTACTAACAAGGAAAGTTGAACCAGATATTGATCACATTAGTATATTGTTCAAGTTAAACAAGACTGAACAAGAAACCATTATGCTTTTTTCCTCTGGCCTCCAGGGTTAGTCTAAATGAAAAAAATAACTGCTGTCTGTTAAAATAGACACAAGAGCAATCTTTAGCCAACAAACTAAATTGTGATAAACCAGGGAAAGGAACAGGCGCTCACAGAACACAACAAACAAATATTTCCTAATGTAACATAATTACTTGAATCTTCACTGTGGAGCAACATTCTCACTCCAGTTCAATTTAGCATGTGTCCTGGTTGCTCTTTATATTGTGAATCTATTTCAGATCTTGTGGGAGGTGGAGAGTGCAAGAGTCTTGGTTCTGTTCTTATATTTAAAAAAAATTGGAATAAGACTGCACATATTTAAATCTTCTCAGTGCTATTAAGTTATGTGATCTTAGATAAGTCATTTTGTTGCTGTATTCAAAATTCATTGATTAATACTTGCCATGTACCAAGCACATGTGTAGATAATGTCAGCTTTAAGCCTTTTTCTTAAGCAGGGAGGCAATAGCATCTTCCTTCTGGGATTGCACTATTCCTCCAAGTATGGTCTTCAGATGAGCAGTTATCAACAAAACCTGGGCATTCGGTGGTAGTGCAGATCCTTGACTCCATTCAAGATCTGCTATCGTAAAAGCTCTGGGAAGGAGTCTTGGAATCTGTTTGATTAGACTTCTTGGTGATTCTGATGCAGAGCCAAGCTGGAAAAAATAATTAAATAAGAAAATATTTAAGCCAGGCATGGTAGCGCATGCCTGTAATCCCAGCACTTTGGGAGGCTGAGACAGGAGAATCGCAAGTTCAAAGCCAGCCTCAGCAAAGGCGAGGTGCTAAGCAATTCAGTGAGACCTTGTCTCTAAATAAAACACAAAATAGGCTGAGGATGTGGCTCAGTGTTCAAATACCTCTGAGTTCAATCTCCCGTACCAAAAAAACCAAAAAAACAAAAAAGAAAGAAAGAATTTCAGATGCTGCCTAGTGTAGTGATTAGGAACACAGGTGCTGAGTCAGGTTGCATCCTTCAGCTTCAACTTTTGCAACCTTGGGACATTTCCTGAATCTTCACATCTGTTTTCTTATCAGTACAAGGGCCAATGGTCATGTAGAAGAAAATTCGACATTTAGAATAGGGTTTGGTATGTTGCACAGGCTGAAGAATAAACAGCCATAACTATTGAAGCATTTATCTTGGTAAGATATTTTCATTTCTTTTCTTTCTTTCTTTTTCTTTTGAGGGTTGGTCCTGGAGATTGAACCCAGAGACACTTAACCACTGAGCCACATCCCCAAGTCCTTTTTCTCTTTTTTCATTTTGAGACAAGGTCTCACTAAGTTGTTTAGGGGCTCACTAAGTTGCTGTGGCTGGCTTTGAACTCGCATTCCTCCTGCCTCCTGAGCTGCTGGGATTACAAGTGTACCCCATTGTGCCTGGCTTGACTATTTTCTGATGAGTGGAAATGCTTCATAGAGGGTGTTAAGAGCTTTGGGTTCAAATGCAATCTCCAATCCATGTTGTCTGTAAAGCCCAAGCTTCTGTGTCTTTAAAATGGACTGATATTAACAACTGTCTCCTTGAGCTGTTGTGAGAATGTAAATAAAGTGTTTAACATGGCATCTGGGACATGAGAAAAACCCAATAATGTTAACCATTATATCTGTAGTGGAGGAAAAATAATTTTCCTTTCATGCTTCTGAGTGCTTAGCTGGGGATCCCTGTAGCAGAAGACAGATTAACAAGAAAAAATAAATATTTTTTAATATATGTATATTTACACATAGGAGAAATAACCAGGAATGAGTAACTTTCAAAGAGATGGCTTAGAATTCTGGGGCTGTACAGCATCTTCAACAAAGAAAAAGGAATTTTTAGGGAGACGCCAATGCAAAGGAAGAAGACTTGAGTCACTAGGGAGACAAACATTGGGACAATAAATATATGGAGAAGTAATAAAATAAAGTGTGTCTTAGGGCTTTCTCTGGTGCCACTCCAAACCGGTAAGGGTCTGAGGTTATCTTTGGTGGTTAAACTACTTTGTCTTCCTAATAGAAAGGGAATGAGGAAGACATTTGTAATTAGGTCCTGCTTTTAGGCAAAGAGGGGAAAGCAGAGACATTTTTGCAAACATTTTTCTCAATTGCTTTCAGTTCAAAATAATTTTTTATATCGAAGTGTTGTACTCTGGGATGGCATATTCTAGTCTCCTAACAGTGATGCTTAAAAGTTATTGTTGCTTAAATACAGCCCATGTGATGGGACTGTATGCAGACCGAAGGGTGCTGGGGAATATTCAATCCATTTAATTGGAGCACACTCCTCAGAAATCTGAAAATTACCTGATTAGCCTATTGTTCTCTACTTGAGAGCCCAGTGACTGTAACATATCAGCAGAAAAGCTGATCTGAAAAAAACATGTGAATTTCCCCTGGAATATCGCTAGGCAAGATAGTAGAAATGAAATACTATGGCCCAGAAAACTGCCATCTCTCAATTGGAAAAAGTAGGCTTTCTTTCTCCTCCATTCTCTCCTCTATTCTCTCCTCCATTCCTCCTCCCTCTTTCCTTTCTTCTTCAAGTCCTTTAAAATAAAAATATATACTGAGGGCCTTATGTGGTTCATTGATGAACAAAATCAGACAGCTCCTGGCTTTATAGTGTTCACTGAATAGGTAAGAATAAATCATCCATCCATTCATCCACTTAAAAACTACTTATTGAATATCTACTATGTGCCAGGTACCATTCTTGGCAAGTGTAAGACTGACAAGCAAATGAATATTAAATTTTGACTGGAAAAAAAAAAGAAACAACAAGAGAGATTAGTGATGTTAGGAGACTTTAGAATAGGGATAATTGGGAAGATCATAGTTTATAGCCAAGAGAGGGGAAGAATTCTAATAATTTTTAAATGTATTTGTTTTCTTTTTTTCTGAGCTTTCTGCTGAAAAGTGTGCAAAACATGAGTAAAACGCCAAGAATTTTGACAAGAGAATGAACCTATATTACCAACATCCAGATCATATAACAGAACACTACCATTATTGCAGAAGACCTTAGCATCCAGGCCCTGAGCATCCAGGCCCTCCAGGTCACCATCCCCTAAAAATAGTGAACATCCTTTCTCTAATACCATAGATTAATTTGGCTTATTCAAACTTAAGAAAAATGAGCTCATGCAGTATAAACCTTTTTGTATTCATATTTTCCCTTTTTACATTTTATTTATGAAATTGAATCATACTATTTGAATGTTGTAGGTTATTCATGCTCATTGCTTGATAGTATTCTGCTGTATGAATATCCCATAATTTGTTTTTTTAATTCTACAACTGTGGGACTTTAGATGGTTTCCAATTTGGGACTAGTGGAAATAATTCCACTTTAAATATTCGATTTCAAATTGGTAAATAAGTGCAAACATATTTATTGAATATATATCTAGAAATAAGATCGCTGAGTCATAGTGGGGTACAAATATTGAACATCAGTTGTCAGTATCAATTTCCCATAATGGTGGTAACTATTTCCACATCCACTATTAGTGCATGGGAATTACAGTCTGCAGTGGGTTCTAACGGAGGAAATTCTTGTGGTTGTCTCTGATCTTCTCTTTAGCACTAGCAGCTACTGGGTAACCCTGCACCTGATTTCCTCCTCAGCGTGAAACACTGTGGTAGGAGAACATGGAAAAAAGACAAACTCTTTTCTCCAGCCAGACGTATTCCAAATTTAAAGGCAAAGTAAAAAAAGTATTATGGTTAAAGCAGGCTTTCCAAAGCAATAATGTCACTTCATATTAAGGAACATAACAGAGTAGTAATTCCCTTTAAAACTTCCCATTTCTACAACTTTTTCCAAGCTGAATGCCTAACTGTGTTTTGAATGGTAGAAATAAAGGATCATATGTGGTGTTCTGATGGTACCTAAGTTTCAATAAAACAGATAGATAGGGTCTTTTGAATTTTGCTCAGTTGTTATTTGAAATACCATAGCCATTTTCCAGCAACTTGAAAAATAGAAGAAAAGTGAGACTTTGTTGGTTGTTTAATGCTAAACTTAAATTCTCTGATGAATAAAAATGAAAGTTAGTGAATTCTAAAAGTAATATGCAGGCGACCCACAAAAGAATGAATGTCAACCTTTCTCTTCAAGCCCTCATCACTAAATTAAGTGCACAAATTTCCAATTTGGAAAAATACATAGTCTTGGAAGGTCTGAGATTCTAGAAACCAAGAAGAAAGGATGAATATTTAGATTTGACATCAGGAAAATTTCAGGTTGATGCAAAATGTCCACATTATAAAAGATATGTACAATCCAGGCCCGGTGGTGCATGCCTATAATCCCAGCACTTCGGGAGGCTGAGACTGGAGAATTGCGAATTCAAAGCCAACCTTAGCAATCGCAAGGCACTAAGCAACTCAGTGAGACTCTGTCTCTAAATAAAACAGGAAATAGGGCTGAGGATGTGGCTCAGTGTTAGAGTACCCCTGAGTTCCATCTTCGGTAGCAAAAAAAAAAAAAAAAAGATGGGTACAAACTCAGTTTCTATAGACTAGAAACTATAGAAATCAACCAGCAGGAAAAAGGACATAAGAAAATGAGGAACTAAGTACAATTAGGAATATTGAACAGTATATCAGTACTTGGGTTAGCAAATAGACCTCATGTCTATAGCTTACAACAACAACAAAATAGATTTTTTCCTTGTTAATGTTTTGTAACTTTTATTCTGGCTGTGGCTACGTCCCATGTCTTTTATACCCTGAAATGTAGAATCAGAACAGTCTCAATTTGTACAATTGATATCTCTTGCCACATCAATGCTGAAATTTCAAAGTGCCACAAAACTGTAGTAGCCCCACTTAGGAATAAACATTTTCTCATGAGTCTACATGCCAGCTGGACTGTTCTGCCGATCTGGGCCTGAATCAGCTGATTTTAGTCTGGTTTATTCACCTAATCAAGGGTTGATTGGACTAAAATAACCTTTGCTTGGACAATACATCTCAGATTCACTGGGGTCTCATTCTTCAGTAGGTTCAAACAGTGTTTGTTCATAGTTTGGTATCAAAATTCCAAAATGGTGATTGGAAGAACATAGTCCTTCTTGCAAATCTTATCATGAAAAAACACACTTTTACTTCTACCAAATCATGTTCCAGGTTGACCTGAATTTTAGGGATAGAGAACTACACCTTTGGTGAGAGTGGTTACAAAATCCTATTGCAAAGAATATGTCAGTACATCAGTGAAAATTTGCTGTCATTTTTGCAATTCATCTTGTAAAATATAGAGCATTATTGGTCATGATGGCAAAGGGAAGACTAAATACATCTCTTTTTTCACATTTCATTAGCAGAGCAAGTCATGTGGACCCCCATTCACATAATTGCTAATTCAATCAATACAGCATATTATCAATCTGATCCTTGGAAGTGATAGGCATATCCCCTGTCCCTGATGTGACAAATTGTATAATGAACCCCAAAAGAATACTTAAAATAGGTTATTTTTGAAAAACTTGGTTTCTCATTTAGTCAAAGTATATATAGGTACCAATCCAATTTCACAAACATAGGTGTGTTAAGAAATTGAAATGTCTTTATTGCCTACAACTCTAAGTAATTTCTATTATGAGATCCTATGCCACAATAAGGCATAAATTTGATTAATTTAAAGTTTCCATGTTCACCCAGGGCTGGATGTTGAGCTCTGAGACATTCACTATGTCATGGCCTATATGGTGAGATTAGGAATACTGAGTCTTCTGTCACATGGACATTTGTGAGCCAAGTGTCATCCTGGTTCTCAGTTTTTGGAGCAGACTACTGGTGCATTTTCCTGAGATTCTGTCTGCAGAATCCTTTCTGTCCCACCTTAGGCATGATGAACACAGGTAGTCTGGTGGAAACGCTGGATTTTTCACTCTTGTCATGCCATCCTGTGTCTGTAGAGGACATTCTTCAGCTCTATGCCATGCTAGGGTTAAAATGATATGAAGTTGAGCAGGGCCAACAGTTTAGAGATAATCAAATTCCATTCCAGGGCCTTCCTGACTGCCCAGGATTTCACCAAAGGACACCTAACTCTTTACTCACTTCACTTCCCCAAATTTATCCTAGATTCCATATAGTCCTGTTCCCAGGAGTTAAGACTAAAATCTCATGATTTTCCTCTTCTGGACAATCACTCCATATTCCTCCTTCCCCTCAAGACTCTTGCTTTGTTTAAGGAGTGCATCAGCTGGTAAACTTGGCTTTTGCTTCTCTTAATTTCTTTCATATTTAATTTTCTGTGTACATGCACTCTTTTTCCAACTTTTTAAAAACCCAAGGCCTGGAAAACTGTTGTTACTTTTTTTTATATCTTCCATTCCTTGAATGAAATGAACATAATTAGAACATTGGCAGCATGAGGGTAAGAGGAGGAGATAGGAGTCAATAGGAAGTAGAAATGAAAACAATGAAAATGAAAATGATTGTTCATATGTTGGTAAATAATTAACAACATGAGCTCAAAAAAGAGCATTGATTTATTGAGTTTGTTGATTTCTAAATTGTAGAGATCCCTCCCATAAACTATCCACACTTAATCCCTCTCTGCCTCAGGCTCTGCTTTCAGGAGGCTCTTGATTGAGATACTGTTTGTGTCTACACATTTATTGCTCAACCCAGATGGCTTTAAACACCTTGGTGTGCATCAAACACAAAACTAATTTTATAATAAAGTGCTTACCATTTTATGTAAATTATTGATTACCGTACTGAAAGTAAAAGCTGGAATGATTATATGGGCCCAGGAGACACAAACAGGCATTTTGTAGATATTATGGGATGGGAAAATACGAAGTACAATGTCCAAAAGGCACAGCCAATGCCATATACTGTAGTGTATCAGGTGTTTACTGTTGTGATTGTGTGGCTGACTGGGAGCTGCTGCCCAGCATCACAACAGGTATAGTACCACCTACCCTGAGCCTGGGAAAACTAAAACTTAGAACTCAAAGTATGTTTTCTTCTGATGCATATCACTTTTGCACCATCTTGAAGTTGAAAAAACTGTAAGTCCAAACCATTGTAAGTTGAAAACTGTCCATGAGTGTATGCATGTGTATATAATAAAACAACTATATAAAACATAAATATATAGCAAATATATGTATGTGTATACATGTTTCTTTTATATACCATAAATGTATATTACAAATATATGTATATATATACACGCATACATATGTATGTGTATATGTCTGTGTGTATATACATGTGTGTATAGTGTGTGTGTGTAGGGAGGGTCTGTGTATTGTGTTAGTCAGCTATTGCTCTGGGCCCAAGGTAGGGCAGAACATTATGGCCAAAGGGCATGATGGAGAAATGGTGTTCTGGTCATGGTGACCAGGAAGCAGAGAGACAGAGCAAGAGGAGAAGGGGCCACAGGGAAGATACACTCTTCCAGGCTACACCACCAGTGACCCATCTCCTCTAGCCACATCCCACTGGTCGATAGTTACCACCCAGTTAGTCCATGCAAACTAGGATAGCCTGATTAGGTTTCAGCTCTCATACTCCTGTCACTTCACCTCTGAATATTCCTACGTTATCACAGGAGCTTTAAGGGAACACCTAATATCCAAATTATCTCACACACACACACATACACACATACACACACACATACACGTTGTGTGCATATATGAAGTTGATCCTTACGATTTTTAGATTCTATATTGTGAATGCTCATGTTCACTAAAATTTATTTGTACAGATAAATCAAAGCCCCAAACACTTGCACCCTCATTTATGGACATGCACAGAGCAGCAACATATCTGGGTCACTCAGTGTTCACATCTCCACTGGGGGTGGAGAAGGCTCTGCTTTGCCTTCTTATTTCAGTTCTCATGCTATAAACAAGAGGCCTTTTATGGTCTCGTTAGTGCTTTTTTTTTTTTTCTTTCATTTATGTGCTTTTTGTTGGTGATGTCACTGCTTAAAATGAATCCTAAGCGTAATGCTGAAGTGCTGTCTAGTATTCTTGAGTGCAAGAAGGCTGTGATGTGCCTTTTGGAGAACATGTTTGTGAGATAAGCTTTGATCAGGCATGAGGTATAGTACTGTAGCTGTGAGTTCAATGTTAATGAATCAACAAAATACATTAAATAAGGAGTTTTTAAACAGAGACACAAAATAAGGTTATGTATTGATCGGTTGAGGAGAACTTGGTGAGCAGAGACTTTCAGGAACGTAATCCTGGGCATATTTTCCCTAGGAGAAATGGTTTGGTATTCATTAATTCAGTCTTCACAGAGACTTTATAGAGCATAACTTCTGTGAATAATGAGAATCAGCTGTATATATGTTATACAATAAAGAATAAAATGCAGGAAAAGGAAAGTTGAAGAGTCACCAAAACATTAATAAATCTTTTGAGAAACCTCAAAGATGCAACAATTCTGTCTAAAATCCAGTGATCTTTGAAGGCTGTGTGGGGGATTTAGCTTTTTTGTTTGTATACAAGAAAAAGCTATCACTGGATCCAGCTATTTTTCTCGTGGAATATTAAAAGTGCACAGGACTAAGGTAAATGAGAAAGACAGACCTTATTGAAGAGTACTACAATAGGGGAGAGAGCAGAACTCAACTTAGCTGAATCACAGGATTGAGGGTTTTCAAGATCTAAGGCAAATCCTGTATTTGCTAATTGCTCTTATCACCATCCCTCCGCTCGAAAAAAGTAAGATTTCATGTATCTTCATGACTTGGAACATGGCTGGAGTCAGGTTCTTACCCTCCCACAGGGACTGGGAGATAGGGGTACTACCTTCTTTGATGTTTACATTTCTGAGGAATCTCTTCCAGGTCCTTGAGAAAGACAAGAGACTTTAAAGGAGATTTATGTGCATTTCAAAGGAGCAGAGAAAAAATTGCAATTATAAATTTTCTAAAGTGAATGTCCTCTCTTTTTCTCTCTTTGTGTCTGCCTGTGTGTATGTGTGTGTGTGTGTGTGTGTGTGTATTTATTGGGACTGGAAGAGCTCGTTAAGCAGTGGATCATTGGGGGTTAAACAAATCATTGCTAAGAGTTTGCAAGTACTTGAAGACCACATGATTTATGAAATGAATAAATAATACTGCTTGCATGTTAGTTTTCAAAAATATGCCTTTTTGATCAATAAGACTCCAATTATTTTGTTGAGTAAATTGAATTATATCTTTTTGTCTTGCTTGATTTTACCAATCAATAAATATTAAATTATAACACCATCGTGTACAAGACATTCAATTGATTTTTCTTTAAAAAAGGTCCTAATGCACAAAGAATTATTGGCATTATTAAGTAGTTACTGAACTGTCCCCATTAAATGACTCATAGTCAATATTTTACTTCCCAACTTCTTTATCAAAAAGCAGTATTCTCTTTGAGTTAAAACATCAAATTCTATAGAGAAAAATTTTTTAAAAAATTGGCATATGATTTGGTGATTAAACAGTGTAGAAATACTGTGGATACCTAAAAAATAAGCATATATTATGAAATGCCTTTAAATGTTAAGAACATAGTTAACAGTATAATAAAATGCTGAGGTATAAAATCTTGAACTTGATTTCACATACTTTGTATCCTAACATAACTTCCATAAGATAGACCTCAGGTCCAAAGGCACAAAGTTAAGTAAGAGCAAAAATGTTTTAAAACTGTGTCAAAAATTTAATAAACCTGTATATACAGTTAAAATGCAAAAGTGATATTTATTTATGTATATATGTATGGCATGTGCCACCATGCTGGGCTCTCCAGCCCTGTTTTTAACAATTTTTATTTGGAGACAGGACCTAGCTAATTTGCTGAGGCTGGCCTCAGATTTGCCATCCTTCTGTCTCAGCCTCTAGAGTTGCTGGGATTACAGGGGTGCATCACTGTGCCTGGCTAGAGGAGATATTTTAAACTAAGCTGTATGTCACAAAATTCGAGATTTTGATTTACTTTCAGAATGTCACTAAATGGAATAGTCCAATAAGAAGGGCTGAAATGCAGGGAAAGAGGAAATAAAAGTTGAAAAGTTACCAAAATATTAATGACTCAAGAAACCTGGAAACACCGTCATTTGTATAAAGCCCCTAGTCTTTCAGGGAGAGTTACAGCTTCCTTCTTTGAACACAAGAAGAGCCATTACTTGATTCAGCTCTTTGTTGTTCTGTGGTTCTTTTGTTCTCATAGCCCTGTGGAAGGAAAGGAAAATATTCTTAGTGTAAATAGGCTATAAGATGTAATGGATTAAAATAAAGTTTTTGAAACCATAATAAATTGAGATGGAGTCCTGAGGCCTCTCTGTGATATTCTCTAAAAATAACTACTTTTCTCTCATAAAAAACTGCATAAATTTTGTATCTATCACACACACACACACACACACACACACACATTCCATGATGGCTAGAAGATTAACATAAAATTTTTCCTTTAGATGCTTACACAAATGCAAACCTTTGCAAAGATTGTCTAAACATCTATTTTAAATAGATACCTATATGTTATAAAGTGCACTATGAAAGGGATATGTTTAATAAGATAAAAATTTAGGAACAAAGTACATGTTGTCCAAATCTATTAGATAGAAACAAAATTGAACCATTGGCATCTTTTTTGATCCAAAGAAATAATTCATTTGGAATTCCTATTCCTGTATTAAATTGAAAATGTATCCTGAAAATGGGTTTGATGTGACTATGTGGTTAGGTGGTTTCAATCTTTCTTACAGCTCCGTCAGAGTGAAGCACGTTTTGAACTTGGAGAAGGTAGGAGATATTTTTCCTCACAAAGCAATGTTTAAACATATAATTTTCATAATAATAATAATGTAATTATTGTTGCATAATAACTATAACAATGACTACTATATTTTCTCAGTTGGAAAACTTTTTGAATCATACACATCCATGCTATTATAATTTTTTATTGAAATTTAGGACATAGCTGATATTTTATACAATGAATACATCTGAATGAAATCAATGGTCCTAAAAGGCCAACTCGTTTTTTTGCCACTGCTCCAATTAAAGTGTATCAGTAAAAAGTAGAGCTGACATTGATTTTTCTTTCTTCTTTTTTGAGAATAGATTTTATTTCTTGATTAACAATGGAAAAAATGTATTCCATAGCGATATTTTTCCTTGAGCTGTATTAAGTTGCTCCTGTTATACTTCTGGTCATCTGCTTGATAATGAGACAAGTTTAGTATCAATTAGTCTATTGCTATGGTATTTCCTTTTGCTTGTTTGCATTCAACTTATTTTAAAACACTAAGGAAGAATAATAAAGAAAATGCAGACAGGAATCTAGGCTTGTCAACTGCACAGAATATGTCATTTAAAGGCAGATTAAAAACAGTGATTTTTCAACATGGTGGGGGAAGAGAGTGTTCAACATTATATTTTGACCAATAGGTGAAATAAATACATTGTTATAAAAGATTTTTAAAAAGGCTATGAGAAAATAAAAGAGGGAAGTACCAATTATTTTATATATCACACTAAGGTGATGATCAGAAAATTAAAATAAAAACATAAAGCTGACATTGGGGTACTCTGTTTTAGTAGTTGTGTACAAATGTGTTTATTTATAGCATGAGTGTTGTTGGGCCAGGAAGGAAGTTACTCATCAAAGATGTTTTGATTTCTTGACTAAAATGCAACTGGAAGCTTATCTCCTTCATGCACATACATGCCATATGGGTGCATACCTCGAGTACAATTTCCTGTTATTCTTCATTGCTGTAAAATAAATGCAGCTCACACATGGGAAGAGAGTTATAGGGGAATAAAATGTATCTCTGATTATAGGCCATAACACAAAAAGTCATCAAAACCATCCATCCTGTTTCACCAGTGTCTATTTGCATATATCAACAAAACACAATTTGTGTGTGTGTGTGTGTGTGTGAAAATCTCCAATGAGCTTGAAAATGTTTTATGGCCCCATACCCTTATGAACTTTTCTGGTTTAATATTTGTTCCAAGGGAAGAGATTTCTTTCTTTCTTTCTTTCTTTTTTGGCTGGGTGACATCAGCCTTCAGGTCTATAAGGATACTTTGAGAGTCTTTCATTTCAATGAGCTATACTTAGACTCCAGTAGTGGACAAGAAACCTTACCTAGAGTGTTTCCAACCTAGAGTCACTGACTCAGACCAGGGACCATACTTGAGCCTTCATTTTCCTAGGAGAGACACTCTGACCATTCCTTTCTGTTGGTGTGGAGAGCTTCCATTATTAGTCATAGACCAAAATGAAATTTCATTTGCATGTAGAATAAACACATTACCCAGATGAGCTTGAAATTGAACCTCCTTTAGCCAATCAGAACATCTTTGGTGATTCACATCCCATCACTGAGCTGAAAAAGTGAAGGTGCAAATACATGAACTTCACACACAATGATCTCAAAAAGCAGCATTCTGTTGGTTCGAGACTTATTTCAAGAATCCAGTTTCACAGAACTCCTCCTTTCCACTTTCCCAATGCCATGTGTGGGAGTCACAGAGATAGCACTTGACACAACTTAAAGATTGCAAATGACTTTTATACCATTGAATACAAATATCAATTAATACTCAATCCTGGCTAGGTACCTTATTATTATTATTATTTTTTGAAGATATGAGTTCAGATTGAGGAGGAAGATTCATTTTTATATGCAAAAATGTAATAAATACTTTGAAAAGAACTGGAATCATTGTTTAAAAATAAATTGGTTCATTTCTATAAAATGCAAAAACATGAAAAGTCACCTATGGTGTTAGAAGTTAAGGACACTGGTAACCCTTGCATAAGGATGCTGGAGGTGACAGGAGGGGATCTTGCTCTGGGTGTCACTCACTGGGTTGTGCTTTTTACTGGCAAACTCTAGCCCTCTCAGGTGCACTTTTTGGAGTTTTTTTTTTTTTTGTATTCAATAATGAGAGTACAAAGCTTACAGTTATGTGTAAGCAATGCTGTTCACTTTGGGATCTGGTTGTGGGAATGGCTGATGACTCTTAGTACTATCTTTCGAGTCTTTTATACTGAAACAATTATACTTTCATAGGAAGTTGCAGGGATGGCACAGAGAGGTCCCATTGTAGCCTTTACCCAGTAAAGCCAGGAAATTCACACTAGTCTTATGAGTACATATGGTTAGTTGTGTATGGTTTTAATAACATGGATTCTCCTAACAAACACCTCACAGATACAGGGCATTTCCACTACCCAAATGATATCTCTTGTGCTGTCAGAGTCACACTCAACTCCAATTCTTAACTCCTCAATTCCTAACTCCTGGTATTCACTGATCTGTTTTCCATCTCCGTAATTTTTACATTTTGAGAAAGGTCATATAAGTGGAGTCAGAGATTATGTGACAGTTTCAGATTGACTTTGTATTTTGATTTTATTTATTTTTTAACCTACATTAATGCCCTTGAGAACCATCCAAGTTGGTGTTTGTGTCAATTCTTTGCTCCTTTTATCTTGTTGAGGAGTATCCCATAGTACAATGTACCAGTTGTTTGACTTCTTACATGTTGAAGGACATTTTTGACTGTTTCTGGGTTTGGGATACTATAAATAAAGCTTCTGTGAACAATCATGAGCAGGTTTTTGTGCAGACTTAGACTTTCATTTTTCTGGGATAAAGGTCCAGGAGTACAATTGTTGGGCTGTATGGTAAGATTAAATTTAATTTCTAAAGAAATTGCCAAACAATTTTCCAGAGTGGTTACACTATTTTACCTTTCCCATGATCTATGAGTGAGTGAATTTCTCTATTTTAATTCTTTTAATTATTTAATATTATCATAATTTTTAATTGTAGCTATTCTAATATGTCTGTAATGATATCCCATTGTGGTCTTAATTCACATTTCCCTAACGACTAGTGATTTGGAACCACTTTACATGAGCTTATTTGCCATTTGTTTAGTATCTTCAGTGAATTATCTCTTCATTTCCCTCATTATGTCTTTTTATTTTTGCTATTTTGCCTAATAAAATTCTTCACTATTTTTAGCACTTTCTTAAATAATTTTTTTAAATCACCCATTTCAGTCTTTCCAGATTGTTCTTTCTTTTCATCATGAGCAATTTTTCCACTTGTTTCCCAGGTGCCTCTACCTTCCCAACTCCTTTACGTTGCTCATCCCTTCATTCTGCCTGGAAAGTGACTTCCTACACTCTACCTTCTATATGCTATGGCTACTGATGAAGATTCAGAACATCAATTAGGACTGGGATCAAATGACAGATCTTCCAGGAAGTCTCAACTTTTCTTACAAAATATATACAATCATTAGTCCTTCAAATGGACACAATATTTTAAAAAGTAGTTCCCATATCTGTCATGTGGACAGATATTGTCCATATGACACTTGGCATTTCTTCACAGAGCCTGACTTCTGTGCCAGGAGCATTCCTCCCTGTCTGAGGTTTTCTCTGGCTTCTGTTCTTTCTGGCCCCTCAACCAATGGTGAATAAGCACCCTGGCTTCTCCACTCCTTGCACAGGATAACTGTTGACCCAGAGTTCCCAGCCAAGATTAAGCCCCAGTTGACTCCTTTTATTCTCTGGTTTCCCTTCCCTATCTCACTTTCCTACTCTCCTCCTGATATTTTCCCCTCCCAAATAAACTCAAATAGTTGTTTCAAGCTTTGCTTTGTTTTCCTTCTACCTTAGTGAATAGTAGCCCTCATACCCTCCCTCCATCTCTTCTACTAAACAGTAGGCTCTTGGCAGATAGGGAACTATGAAGACAGAAGGCAAACCAAGAGGATCTCCTAAATGAGAGCCACCCAGTACAAAAGCCATGAAACAAACACTGTCTTGGGATGTTCAAGTAATCTTGAGACCAGCAGGGCTCATGTAAAGTGAGTAAGAGTAAGAATGATTAGAGCTGGATTCTAATCAATGTCTATGTGGATCTTAGAGTGTTCACCAATGCACTCAGGCCATTTTGCTCAGTATTTTAATGTTATTAATATACACAGGATAATAAACCAGGATCTTCATGTTAAAGAGAAATTGTATTTGTGAATAACATTCGAGGTTACACTTTTTTTTTTTTTTTTTTTAGAAATAAGCAGATATGAAGACAGCACATTTCATTGGATTAGGTAGTATGGCGAGGTCAAAATGATCATTTGTGAATTAGGCACAGATGCCCCTGTCGTTACATTTTGGTTAGATCTTACTGGTGCTGCGTTCTTATGTTATTAATCTCAGAGATGAACCGACCTAAATCTTGACATAAATCCTCCAGAAACCAGGGGATAAAAGAATTAACCCCAACCAGCTGTTTCTGTGACTAGAGGCCATGAACCTTTTCTTCAGAGCTAAAAAATAGATTTGATTCTTGACCTGAGACATTGCCATCTATCTCAGAATTGATCAAAGTCTGTAAGACTCAGTAACTTTGAGGAGGAGAACATTCCCTGGAGGCCAAGTTGAGAGGTCTCCAAATCCATTTTACTTTTGATTGAAGGTAGACTTCTAGGATTTAACTTAAACCAGGAGCAGAGAAAAGAAAGATAATGTGCTGTAAGCCCATTCTGGTATCTTCCTTATAGATATTTTCAGGAAAAACAATTTAAAAGGAATAATTTGTTCACAGTAGGTTAATTTTTTTTAATTATATACTTTCTTTTGTGTTCCTGTCATTATATCTGCTTAGTGAGTTACCTAACATTCAGTGACTTTCAACAAAGGAAAAAAGAGTTATTTTACTCACAAATCATCATCAGTGTGACCAGGTCTTGTTGGGGGATAATTCATCTCTGTTTTACTAGGCTTTTACTGGAGAATAACTGGAAGCTAGAGTTACTTAAAGGCCTGTTCCTTGACATGTCTGGCGGGTAATTCTGGGAAGACTCCAATAGCTGGTGCTGGTTAGGCTGGGGTTCTTTGAGCATGGCTTTCTATCTCTGTGGAAGGTCTCCATATGGCTGCCTCCAAGGGCAGCTATAGTATAGATTAATTCCTTACCTATCAGCTCAAGGATATCTCCCAAAAGGCACCATCAGGCAAAATCATATTGATTTTTATTACTTGGACTCAGAAATTCTACCACATTCAGGCTGTCATGTTTTATTGACCAAAGATGTCACACAGGGCCACCCAGATTCAAGCAGGAGCACGGTGTAGACATAGCCTCTAACTCTCAATGGAGGAATACAGTACCACATTGTAGGTATTGAGCACATGGGCCATATTGTCTGTCATATTTAGTTTTCTGAAATGTGCTGAAGTGTAGACCGGTGACATTTCTTTCACTGTTCAATAGAAAAAATAACAGATTTCAAGTCTGAGTATGGCTCTTTGAACAGAATAACTAGATGTGATTCAAAGCTTAAGAAAATACTCATATTAAGTATCAAGCCCAACATTTCGCACATGGATGTTGCACTGGAAATAGGAAAAAAAAAAAAAAAGCTCTGTTGTTTTCGACTTAGATTTCTTTATATGTGAAAAAGAATTTTTATCTTAAGGTAGTGATGGTGATTAAATGAGATAATTGATAAAAAACTCTGAGCAGTTTACCTGCCCATATAACAACTAGTTCTAGTGGGAGAGAAATAGTTATGAAGATAGAAATAAATACTGTAATAACAGTGAAGTACTAAAAATTGCCTATTTTGAGCCAACTAATTGACTTCTGCCACTCCCCTAAATTTCACAATAAGTAGGCTTCTTTTAACTTATAACACCCGAGCTCATAAGCATTAGTGCTTAGCAATTCATGCATATCTGATGAATGCACATTGATTTGAATTAAATAGAATCAAATCAAGTTCTCTCTAAAAATAATACCTTACTTCTGTTCTTGGTTCAGCCAGTGAATCACTGTGGAACTCAGAACTGGCAAGCTATGTGCGTTTTGCACAAATTGTAAGATTGCTTTCCTGTTGGCCTCTCCACTGCGGAATATCTATTGGTTAAGTCAGCAAAAGCCTCTTTCACTAATAGTGATGTATATTTATATATATGCCTTCCAATGGGAGACCACCAGTCCACAGTGAAGCCTATGAGACCGCCAATGCCCTCTTCACTTTCCCCTAACATGGGAGACCCTGCTGGTGCTTGCTATCTGTGCTCCTCTACTAGCATGTCACCACAAACTCTCCCATGTCCTTTCTCACTTGTCTTCAAGTGTGCATCTGCTCTTACTCTTTCACTCTGTATTTAATCACTAGCTTGTAGACTCCTTGTGGACAAGTGATGAGTTCTCTATATCACTAATTATTTCAACTACAAATATTACATATACTTAGAATATATCACTTTCCAAGCACTGTTCTTAGCCCTGGGAATTCATATATAATTCATATATAAAAACTCCTATTTTTAGCAAGGCCTTAGTCAGGGCACCCCCAGCAGCAGACCTGGAGATATGAGTCCATTTGAAAATAGTTTATTTGAGAGGTATATCAGAAAAGAACAATAGGAGGGCGAGGAGGTGGGATCAAAAAAGGAGAGGCCAGTAAAGGGTGTGTTTCCCAGCAAGATAAACATTGGGCAAATGGAGATTGATCTTGCTGGGGAACTCTAGGGAACAGTGCAGAGCACGTTCCTCAGTCACTGCACCTGGGGGATGAAGGAGCTGAGTGTTCATATTTCTACCAGCTCCTCTCAGGGATGGTCATGAAGAAAGGCTCACATTAATTCCTGGGACCCCTGAAAAAGTGGATTCTGCAGCTACAGAAAACTCTCAGGTGAATTACTTAATATGGTAAAAGGTGGACCAGAGGGGACTGAAGTGATGAGAGCTGAGGAGGTGTATTCATTTCCTAGGGCCACTGGAACAGATACCATGGACTGGGTGCTTGGAACTACAGAAAATTATTATTCCACAATTATGGAGGCTTGAAGTCAGAAATTAAGGTGTAGGCAGGGCCATGTTCCCTCTGAAATCAATAGAAGAATCTTTCCTTGACTTTTCCTTGCTTTTGGGGGTTTGTAGACAACATTTTATGTTCCTTGCTTTGTAGAAGTTTCGTGCTGATTTGCCATCTACACAATGAGGTTTACCCTCTGACTTCTCTTTATCTTCCATCTGTGCCTATCTGTCTCTGTGTCCAAATTTCTCCCTTTTAGTTTGGATTGGGGACCACTCTAATAAATGCAATTAGCTGAATTACCTCTGTAAAGATCCTATGCCTATGAGCTTACATTCTGAGGTTCCGGGAGTTAGGACATGTAGATAACTTTTATGGGAGCCATGATTTAACTCATCTCAGGGGGTAAAAGTAGGAGTGCTGTATTTTGTACCAGGGATTAAACCCAGTGGCACTTAACCACTGAGCCACATCCCCAGCCTTTTTTTGTATTTTATTTAGAGATAAGGTCTCATTGAATTGCCTTGGGCCTTGCTAAATTGCTGAGTCTGGCTTTGAACTCGCAATCCTCCTGCCTCAGCCTCCTCAGCTGCTCGGATTATATATAGGTGTGAGCCATCATGCCCTGTCCAGCTGTAGTCTCTGTTTCAAAGAATTTAAAGTCTATTGAGAAAAGTAACTTTATTTATTTATTTGGTATTGGGGATTGAACTCAGGGGTACTCGACCATGAGCCACATCCCCAGCTCTATTTTGTGTTTTTTGTAGAGACAGGATCTCACTGAGTTGCTTAGCGCTTCGCCGTTGCTGAGGCTGGCTTTGAACTTGCGATTCTCCTGTCTCAGCCTCCCTAAGTGCTGAGTTTACAAGCATGAGCCACCGCAACAGCTGGGAAAAGTAACTTTATATTAAACAAAATAAGTAACAATGTATAGTACATACATTGTTGACAAGTATTATAGTGAAAAATAAAGAAAAGCACAACCTTTCTTGTGACATTCCCCAAAGCTTTGCAACAATCCAACACACAAAGTTGAGGGCTCAATATGTATTTGTGAACATCATTATTTGTGAACATCATTATTAAGCATCTAAACACAGAGAACATTGCTCTTCACATTGTCACTCACTGGATGTTTAATATCTATCAATGACCACCCAATGTGTTTGGGGGTTCTGTGGAGTATTTGGACTTTTTTTTACTTTAATGGTTTTTATTAACTCATAAGGACTTATGAGCAGCTCCATATGTTGGATGCTGAGCTCAGGAATGTGATCAATTAGACATAATTTATAATCCCTCAGGGCTACACACACACACACACACACAGTTATTCCTTAGTATCCGTAAGAGATTGGGTCTGGACCCGACAGCCCTGAGAGGATACCAAAATCTGTGGATGCTCAAATCCCTTATCTAAAATGGCACAGTGTTTGCATATAACCTGTGGACATCCTCTTATATACTTAAAATTATCTCAGGATTACTTATAATACAATGTAAATGCTATGTAAATAGTTATTATTTAGAGAATAATGATATGAAAGAAAAGTCTGTATACAGATGCAGTTCAGAACAGATGCAGTATTTCTGAATTTTTTCAGTCTGGAGGTGGTTGAATCGATGGATATGGAATCTGTAGATACTGAGGACTGATTTCTGAATATATGTGTGTGTATGTATATGTGTGTGTTTGTGTGTATGCTGCATGGATATATATATATATATATATAAACACTATATATACATACATTTACATAGATATACATATATGTATGTACATTTATCTACGTAAATAAACGTGTAAACTGACACATACATAGAGCTTCTAGAAAAGGTAATTTCATGAAACATTAGCCTGATAATAGAATGTCAGCCCAGAAACAATCTCTTGGTTTACTTAAGGTAGACAACAGCAATACCTCTTTCTACCCATCTTGTGAGTCTCTTATTTAATGCATTTACTTTAATTTTTTAAAAATGCATAAAATCTCATTAGCAACTCAAAACTGGGCAGTCTAAGCAATGCAGGTACAATTATATAAAAATATGCTGGCTTTGTTTCAGTTTCACAGTGCTAGAAATTATAGCAATAAAAAGCTTCTCACTCTGTATTGTAGGGAGAAAAATGACATTAATCCTAAACAATGGATAATAATTGAGAGGTGTTGTCAAGCAGTACAGTGACAGAAAAATCCCCTTGCTAATCTCTTTTGTTTCTTTGAATAATTACCAGTTATAGGAAAGGAATAGTTCTGTGCTATAATCCCTTTTCGTTATTAATTGGAAGAGAGACTATTTTAATCTTATTTTGACAGTTCCTTACCTAAACTGCTAAAAATTTCTTTCCTCCGTATTATTAGGTTAAGTCGCCAATTGTGGTCACTGGCGACTGGACATCCTCTCTCAGCTCTTTTAAATCTTGCTCCCTGGGCTCTGTGCCCTGAGACTCATGGGGTTCCACTCAATACTGGTCTTAAATACAGTTTTTTTTTTTTTCCTCCCTGAAAGCTACTAAGCACAGTTTGAATGCCTGTGCTTTCAATTAAACCTTCTAGGTTTTGTACTGGTGTTAAATAGGCCACCAATGGGGTTGGTTGCTTCCGATAAATGTAGAACCAAGGAAAACTGTAGGGTGTAGAGAAAGATGATCCTTTTAACCAAAATAATGGAGATAAAAGACAGAACAAACTGCTCTTTTTCTTGCTTGACTTAGAATAGATATGTTGTAAATGATATCCTTAAACAACAGAATCTCAGTACAAATATCCACCCACAAGGAAAAAAGAAAAGAAAGAACAGAACCTTTAGTTAACTGTGTTAGTTATAGGCCATGTATGTAGACAGAAAAGATAGTCAATCCTGTTTTTCAGGGGTGATTTCATACTCAACAAGATTAGAGAGAGAAGAATTGCTTGAATGATTGTCCTTCTTCTAGTACTCTCTTTGTGGCCTGTGGTGGGGGCTGAGTCAGCGTTCTCTAATTGTCCTGCATGCAGAAGAAAAAGAGGAGGATAGAGGGCAAAGCTGGTGGCCCTCAGCATGCCTTGCGGGCACTTGAGTGTTTCCCTGAGAGCTTGCTCTGTTGATGGGACAGGGTCATCCCAGTCACAAGGCAGATGAGAGGGATGGAATTTGGGTAAGATGCTGTCCACGGAGCAGCCCTGCTTTCTCCCCTTGTGTGAGACGTCTCTGAATGAGCCATGAGCTCCATGCTCTCCCAGAGCTTCCCGGGGGGACGGAGTCCTAGTTGTTCACAGTGATAGCAGGTACCTGGGATTAGCTTCAGTCCTTGCTGTGTGTCTTCCTATTGATGCTTCCTGGGACTATCCCCAAATAAACTACAATAACACATTAATGTTATTGTCACTCTGAGGATTCTACAATCCTTTAGAAATAAAGGAGCTCTTTGGTTTTTATAATTGCACTTCTTTCCTCAAAGCAACATTCACACCACATTTGGATTACTCCTGGAAACATATTAATATCAGTTATCTCCTGTGCATGGGGTGCTCCACTGGAGATCAGGACAGAGGTGCTTACCACATCATGAGCAAGGATCTATTCCCTTCTGTCATAATTTTCATTGTGGAGTTTGCAGAAGTGATTGTCATACTCAAGTAAGAGAAGTTTGTGGGATGAAGGGAATATTTAACAGGGAAACTAAGTTATTATCCAAATGCAGTTTACTTTTAGATCTCATTTTATGGCCATCACCTCATATGGGTTTACTCAGGAAATATTTCAAAATTATTCTTGATAATTCACTATCAAATAGAAAAGGAAGTGAAAATTATTTATCTGTCTTTTATAGAAATGATTCCCCAATGGAGCTGGGACTTACTATGGCTCTTAAAATCCAGTTATTAGGTTGTCTCTTCCTTTTGCTGAGTGTTCAGTGACTGCCAACTTCAGGGAAATGGAATTTTCAAGGACTAAACATGGGCATCCACAGAAGTAATTTATCCAATTAGTACCTTCAGAAGTGGCTTATTTGGTTTTAAAAAGTATGAAAGTAAATACATGTGACCAGTTCCAGAGGAGTATATCCCATGATGAAACAGGTCTTAAGGTGGCCACATGTGTGATGCTTCTGAGATACAAATATAGAAACAGAATCTTCATACTATAGGGAAATTATGGAACTGGCCATCAGTGGATGAATGGATAAAGAAAATGTGGTATATGTACATAATGAAGTTTTACTCAGCCATGAAGAAAAATGAAATAATGTCATTTCCAGGAAAATGGATGGAACTTGACACCATTATTTTTAGTGAAATAAATCAAACTCCGAAAGTTGTATGCCTTCTCTTATATGTGGAAGCTAGAGAGGAAAAAGGAAAAGAAGAGTGGGAGTGGATTTCATGAAGATCAAAGGGAGCTCAATAGAAGAAAGGGACCAAGGGATGGAGGTGGGGATGGAGGGGAAAAATGTTGGGGAGTGATATTGGCCAAATTATATTGTTATATTGGGTGCATATGTGAATATGTAACAACAAATCCCATCATTATGTACAACTAGAATGCACCAATAAAAATGTGGAGACAAACCATATCCAAACCATTGCATATGTCTCATAATTTGTTGTAAAAATCTGGACATTGTAGATAATATGTTGTAACAACTCTGTTATTAGCCCTTCCGCATTTAATTGTTGTTGCTCTTTTTTCTCTTGAATTATTCAGCAACTTTTCTAGATGAATGCTATAGATTCATTTTCCTTGAATGTGCTGCTATTGGGTTCCATGCCACTTTGAAAAGAAAAAATTATACTGAGACCTAGAAGTCACTCCTGGATTAATGTGCTTTAGGGACCAGTGGTGGGTGGGTCAGATTGTCATATTTTTCTTTAGCCAGTAATTGTTCTACCTTCTGCCAAAGATCCATGTAGGGTTCACCTTCAAACTTTTGGAAGTATAAAAATCAGCTTTAGTTTTTACTTTCTACTTCTGCAGTGTTTCAAAGTCAATCAGAGGTGAATGACTGGAGTTTTGTCCTTTTCTAGGTCTTTCCTGAGCATGCCCTGGTCCTGCCCCTGACCCTGCTCATGTGAATGGTCAGCTAAATACTCAGGAATATGTTGGAGCCTTTCAATGTTCCCTATGGCCATCTTGTTCTCAGTCTTCCTTTTAAATTTTTGTCCAGTTTCTTGTTTGCTCCAAATGAAATTCCAGCCCCTAGGCAGCTTTGATGTGACAGTATTACCAGTAGATTGCCCTTGTTTTCTCTCATGCCTTGGGGAAAGAACTTTGTTCATTTGATCTGAACTTCAAGTCATATCAAATAGAAAACAACAACCTGCCTAGGAAGGGGGATTTTCCAGGAGCTGCTAATTTGATCAAGGTATCGACTATTCTCTGAAGATGCAGCTTTTAAAGGCGCTCCAAAGAGGTCAGTTCTCTCTGTTGGCTGGCAGGATGCAGGCGTTTTGTGGTCACCTGGACACGGAGCTGAGAAAGGAGCCGGATGGAAATAGTTCCAAATGAAAAACACACAGACCCACGATTTGTAAGGAATGTTGAATGAGGTTGTTTTTCCTGTATTTCCCTTATTTTGTGGAAAAGGGGATTCACTGACATTCCTTCACCTTTTCATCTGGAAAGTCACAGTCAAACTCAAATATCCCAGAGTGAAACATGCATGCTATTAATGCCTGTGCTTGCTTAACAAAAAACTTAATGAATATAAAATGCCTATAAGGGTTTTGAGCATGCATATGAAGCATAATATGCATATAAGTATATGAGT
Source organism: Geosciurus inauris (assembly GCA_004024805.1). NCBI lineage: Eukaryota > Metazoa > Chordata > Mammalia > Rodentia > Sciuridae > Geosciurus > Geosciurus inauris. Next base: position 30,913 of record PVHX01004201.1, read on the forward strand.
ATTAGCTATTACTGTCATTATTCCCCTTTCCTCTCCAAAAGTGGCTTCTTTCTTCTCCTTCAATTTGGAGCACAGAGAGTGGACTATTGGAAGCTGCAGTACCATAAAAACCAGTGATAACTGAGGAAAGCGTTTATGATGTATTTTCACAGATTTAAGACAACAGCAAAAACCAATTCAGAGAGTTTCAAACTCCAAAGTAATCTGCTGCAGATGGAAAATGTCTACTCAAGTCTGGGAATGAGAGTAGGCTAGGTTAAGCAGGGACTGGAGAGACATTTATTATCATTACCAAACCACATGTAGGGTTTCTCATTCTTCAATTTCACCTCTTTAAATTAAAAGTTATTTTACTTTGAATAACCTAATTGAGTGGGAAAATGCTCTTTCTGTTTTTGTTTGTGAGCCTTATTTATTGAGAGTGTGGCTATCCATAGTCAGGTTGCTAATGGGACTGATTCAGCTCAGAAATGAGATATATAGGAGAAAATTCGAGCTTCCTGAATGATGTCATTTTATCTACCCCCCAGTCTAGGTAGGATAGAGAAGTTTGGATTGGACTGACATGTTTTCTATGAGGAGAAACACTGGTAGGGAGTGGCAGAAGTTTCCTTTGGGAGCAGAATATAGAAGCAGAATTTTCTAATTTTTAAGAAAAATGAAATGACCTAAAATAACAGTAGCTTTTGATAATCTAGGAAAAATTGACCTAAAATCCATGTTGGAATAGATCTAGTAGTTTGAAAGAGTAAATAGTACAAGACAGGTGTCCATTCCCCGTGTAATGAAATTCTGGCTCTTGGTTGAAACTGGCCTTTAGACAGAAAGAGGCTAACCCAACAAAATGGTGTTCTGTGCTGCCAGGAGTGAGTTTGTTCAACTGGTTTGTATCTATTTTCATATGGAGGGACACACAAAAGTAGGTTATTACAAGGATAGGATGCCTAGAGAAAAGGGGATAAGCCAAGGTATTCCTTTGGCTCAGGTGCCCTGAATAAGTGCCAGGTGCTCAGGTTAGGAAGCAGAGTATGGTCCTCCCTCTGGGAGTCTCTGAGTCATGCCAAATGGCTCCACAGTTTGAGGACTGGGAAGCTCAAGAAAGGAGCACCTAACAAAAATCCCTTCCTTGACCAAACTAGGCAGGCTCCTCTGAGCCCTCTTCTCTAGGAGGTCTCAACCTTAGCCTCTAAATACTTTAATAAATGCTAATTCTTTCTTGTAGCTCAAGAATGCCACATCCCTAAGATGGCCCAAGGCTTGCCTGAGAAAACACTAGGCTGAAAATAATTTTATTGTTTCTTCCAGGCAACCCCTGTGACTGGGGCCTCTGTCTCCCAGCTTCATTGGGACCATGGAACCCTAACTTTAATAGTTGACAGATTGCAGGCACAGCTGGCTTGTTTGCCTTTCCTTTGACAAACCATTTGTGATTTTTCCCCGAAATTCTAATACTACTGAGTAAATAATTACTACTGAAACCCCACGTTGCCCCCTTCCTTTCCCCTAATTATCCCTTTAAAACATCCATTCAGATCTGTACAAATAAAGTTGAGTTCAGGTCATGTTGCACTCTTTTTGCTATTGCAGTATTAGCACTGATTAAAATCTTCCCTTACTGTTTTAGTGTCCTGTGTTATTTTTACCTCTGACCCTGTGCCAGCAGAATTGTCACTGGTCTGCAATGGACATCAGCAGCAACTGCCACTCAGGTAGAGGCCAGCAGATGAGGGGGATAATCATGAAAGATTCAAAGAGGTGGTATGAGTTCAAGTGAGGTGCATTGCTAGAGAATCCTTAAATAGCTGTGGGAAACATAAGGGGTGAAGTTGAAGGTCTACATTATGTCATCATGACATTATGCAGTAATCAGGAAAATCTGCATTTTTTCCAGTGAATATTAGTGCTTTAATATTTATAAACAAATGAGAATTGAAGACACTGTGACAATATTCATTTATTGGGCTCCTCCTATATGCCTAGAATGCAGCATATTCTTTATCTGTGGGATAATTCTTCAAGGTTACTTTTTTATTCTATGTAACAAATGGAAAAAGTAAAGCATTATGTCTGTCAGCTTTTCATCACTGTGAAAAAATACTTGAGAAAGTTAACTTAAAAAAAGAAAAAATTATTTTGGTTCATGGTTTCAGATGTTTCAGTCCATGGTCACTTGGCTTCATTTTTTTCTGGGCTTGTGGTGAGGCAAAGCATCATGGAAAGGAGTGTGTAGTAGAAGATAGCAGCTTACCTTGTGGTGGCCAGGAAGCAGAGAGAGATAGAGACACAAAAAGAGAGGAAGGACCCAGTTAATTTTTATGGGTATGTGGTCAAGGCCTCCATGCAGGCCCCATCCCTGAGTTCCCACCACCTTCCAATAACCTATTAAATTATGACTCCATCAATCAATTAATCCACTAATGAGGTCAGAGCCTTTATAATCTAATAATCTTCTAAAGGCCTCATGTCTGAGTGCTGCTGCATTGGAGACTAAGCCTTTAACATGTGAGTTTTGGGGGCGCATTTCAGATACAAGCCACAAAAGGCACAAAGATGGAAAGCGATTTTCCCAAGAATACCCAACTAATATTTGTCGAAATCAGAATTGGAACTGAAGACCTTTACTCAAAGTATTATTCTCATCCCAATATACTGTTTCATGTCTTCTGTAGAAACATGTTTCTTACTTGCACCTTTAAAATATCTGTATACCAGTTTTAAATGAGTAAAAACAAAGGCAATACAGCAATAAACAGAAACACATTTCAAAAAAAAGAAAAAAGCAAAGATGATGAAATGAACCTCTACTGTTAGCATGTAACTAGGTCCTAAAAATATCACATTGAGAAACCTTGGAAAATGGAAAAGTACCTGCATGAATAGGGCACAAGAGAATCCAAAAGAAATTTGACTCAAAAGGCCATTTGAGTGGTAATTTACAGTAGAGTAGCTAAAGTCACAATTGCTTTCTATTCATTTACCCAAGTCAGGGAAAGAAAGTTCTTCTCAAAGGCTGAAATGCTGATCATTGCTTATGGGAACTTGCACTGTAAAGAGAAAACCACTGCTGAAGCTGGAACTGTTCCAGTGAAAAAGGTGGTCAGTGTTGGAACAACTTGGGTAAAATTTATGAATTGAATGAAGAGGAAGACGAAAAAGGAGGAAGAGGAGGACAATTATGTCTAAATGAAAATTAAACCAATTCTTGCTGGATACAATAAATGCAAAATTGCTTAACTAATTAGCCAGCAGGATGTTACCGTTCCAATCAAGATCCTGCTGGTGCTTGAGAGGGGATAATCTTCTGAGTTAACACTTCTTATTGAGAGTTTTCTTTCTCAAGGATCTGGGCCTTTGCACCTTAAGTAATTTATGGATTTTTTTCTAAGATGTTAGAGCTTTTAGTACTAAAAATGAGGAACAGGGAGACCCACTGTTATGGACTGAATTATGTGTTCCTCAGAGGAAAAGTCATGCAAGGACAGAACAAGAACACAGTGTCTGTAAACCAGAGAGAGGGCTTTTAACAGAAACTAACTATGCCAACATCTCCATCTCCATCTTAGTTTCTATCCTCCAGAACTGTGGGAAAATAAATGTCAGTGGTTTAAACACAGTCTGTGGTATTTTATTTTGGCACTCGGAGCAGATTAATACACTTAAACAGTACCAATATTCCCATTTGGGTGTGCTTATTTCATGTACCTGATTGTATTTTGTCAGTATCATTCACTTTACTTCTGTCAATCAGTAGGAAGTGTATTGATTAATGAGCAAGGCAGGAATTTCAAAGTTGTGATAGCTACTCTTGGGTGAATTTCATAGTGAGTGATGAGAATCATATTTGACAAGTTCTTTTCTGTTCTCCATTTAATTTCAGAGCATATTATTTACATTGATCTATACCTTTTCCATTAGCTTCACTTTTCCTTTAACCATGAATAATTTCCCTACAATTAAAGCTGCCATTTAAAGCCCACTTAAAAGTATTTTCACATAGACTTTGCAATATCACAGGAAAAACTTTGGCCTCTTAATTCCAGGTGATTTCACATTCATCCAGGAAGGAGAAGTTATCTAAGAAAAGTGCTGTTGAAAGATGCACAGTTTCCCAGTTTTCTAGAACCTAACTAAACACAGGTATTTATCACTAGGGCTATCCATTCTTTGAAGGTAGTTTTGGAGCATGGATATTGAACTGAATTAGTAAAAACACAGCAAGCAAATTATGCAATTTCTAGAATCATTTAATAAGCCCTGAGTCTACCCCTCCAGACCCTTGTTTTCCCTAACCATGCACTTCAGAACTCTTTATAGGAAGAGTTCCTACAGCTTATTCTATCTTAGTGCATTCAGTGCATCACATTTATTATACACTCAAAGATATGTTGAGTTTTGCTGAAAGCTGTCTGAACTAATTAATGCATTTTGTCCTTTTAAAACTGGATTCAGTGATAACTAATAGAAATGTAGTTAGTTTATCCTAAATGCAGTTTAGAGTCACATTTCTTTCATTCACTGAGACTCAAAGAGTACATACATTTCTCTGGTGCAACTTGAGAAATTCATGGTGAGTCCTTCAGACAAAAGAAAAGGAAAGTGGATCAATTTAGTCAGACAATAAAAATTAAGTTACTTCTATTTTGACTAAAGAAAACATCTTCTTTTATGGGAGAATTTAAAAATCGCAAATTATAATTTAAAATGATCGCTGAAGGGCATAATCTACAGAAAGGCAATTTTTGTAAGATATATTAAACTTGAACTTTTCTATTATATTTGATGAGATGTAGAATCATAGCATTTTAAAACCTGAAATAAGAAAGGGGCCTTAGAGAGCTCCCATTGAAAACCAAGTCACACATACACAAACCATTTTCTATGAGCAAAACTGGAAATTTGCCTTTGAAAGAAGGAGCAACATTTCCCCAGAGGTCCCTGTGCAGAGTGGTTTTCAAATAAAGACACAGATAATAAAACTTTTGTTCTCTTAATATCTATCTGGCTTATAGGCACATGTGCACACGTGCATGTGCACTCACACACACACACACACACACACACACACACACACACCAACAAATCAGGGCATCCATTATCTGAGGCACCCCTAGTAACAATACTGCATGTTACTATGATACCACAGTAGGATTGCTAACTGACTTGTCCACCTGGGAGGAACTTTATACCACATCTTCCATATCCCTCTCAGGCTTAAGTTCTCAACATTTTGTTGAGATTGTTTTCCCCCTAAATTTCCCATCCTGGCACCAAGTAAGTAATCAAGTAAGTGATTCTGGGGTATAGAGATTGAGCAGAAATAACAAGGGATCTAAAATCAAATAGACCCAGATCTGCATTCAGCTGTCATTTACTGACTTTGGGGGTCTTGGACAGGAACTTAGTGGCTTTCACTTTCAGTTGAGTGATGAGAAGCATGATTTTTGCATGTGGCATTGTTGTGGTGTTTAGGAGAGTGTGTCTTCTTTAGTTTGTGTGTTGAATGTTTCTTAAAGGCCCATATGTTAACGACTTGGCCCCAGGGTTGTGTCATTGGGAGATGGTGGAGCCTTTAAAGGATGGGGCCTAGTGGGACACCCTTAGGTCAGTGAGGACATGCCCTCAAAGGGGATTGTGGGACCATAACCCCTTTTTTCTCCCCTCATATTTTTTGCTTCTGGCCGTGAGGTGAGAGGGCTTGCTCCCTGACATCCTCCTGCTGTGATGGGTTGCCAATGGAGCTGATTGATCATGGACTAGAACACCCCCAAACTGTGAGCCAAAAGAAATGTTTTATCTTACTAAGTTAATCATCTTAGGTATTTTGTTATAGTAACAGAAAGCTAACTAACATAGTGAACATCTAATCCATATATTGTATGTAGCACACAGTAGCCACTCATTATTTAGTTTACATGGAAAGTTTACTTGGAAATTGAATAATTACATAGTTTACATGGAAATTGAACAATTTGCCATACAGCTGTAGTTTCTCAGGTGCAATCTAGATGGAGTGTTTCCTCAGTTATTTTATTTATGCCCTCTTGTGGATCAAAACTGGTTGAATCACATCATGTGTAAGATGTCACTAGACATTCTTACTTTGGTTCTAATTCAGAATCAGTGAAACCCAGGAGGACAAGATTGTCCAGTGACCAAAATAGATTCTCACACATACTATGCTTCAGTGAACAATTCATCCACTTTTAATAACTGTATCTTAAATGTACAAGAATTACTTTTGGTGTTTACAGTGAATAATTAAGTCCCAACATGTATAATGAGAACTACTTGTGTAAGGCATTTCACAAGATGTTCAGGCAGCAGCAGCAAATCATAATCCTAGATGTCATGTAGTTTATGATATCACAGAGAAAACAGACATTTAAAAATACTAAGCCCTTTTCTATGCTGTTATTTTTTAAATTCTTTTTTTCCCCATGAAAACTTAATACCCACAGTTTCCTCACAGTGCGATTCTTTATTATAGGACTCTAGCCATTTTCTAATAATGCAATAAGCCTCTAAGACGATATATTTGTATCAGCCTGTAGTGCTCTTTTGCTAAAAAATGGTTCAATAAACAGAGTGAAGATTTTCTAGCAAAAGATCAAAACTGAAAGGAAATAGAAATTGGTGTTTTCTGGTTGGCCCAGGGTAACATATGCAGTAAATAATCTGCCCCTAAATGGGCTCTCATTTTTCCTGTTGATCAATTTACTTTAATGCCAGAAAATGGATGAGCCCAGGCATAACCACTGTATTTCTATCTCACACATTTAGTTAAGCAGGCTTGGTTATTAGCAGGAATGTACTGGTCGATCTGCTCAGTGGAATTCTGGATTATGAATATCCAGGTTCAAATTGATACTATTGTTTTGGAGAACTCTTTGGCAATATCCACAAAAGCTAAACATGCACATAATTTCTGACTTGGTAATTCTATCCCCAGACAAAAATTCAACAGAAATGCAAACCATGTTCATCAGATGGCATGTGTAAAAATTGTCATGGCACCACTACTTTTAATAGCTCCAAACTGAAGATCACCTAAATACCCATTAATAATATAATGGCAGATAATTTATGGTGTGTCCACACATTGGATTATGATGCAGCAATGACAATAAACAATGTATGTAGTTGAACTGTAGTTGAATCTCATGAATGTAATATTGAGTAAAAGAATAAAGTAAAAACGTGCCCTTCCCATAGAGTTTCCGCTAGACAGGAGGAAAAAGTTTTGAAATTTTTTGTATAGTAAGATAACTAAAGTCAATAGGGATAATGTACTTTATATTTTAAAATGACTAGGAGATTCAGGAGGCTGAGGCAGGAGGATAGCAAGGTCAAAGCTAGACTCAGCAACAGTGAGGCACAAAGCAACTCAGTGAGACTCTGTCTCTAAATAAAATAATCAAAAAAAAGGGCTGGGGATGTGGCTCAGTAGTCGAGTGCCCCTGAGTTCAATCCCTGGTACCCTCACCCCTGCAAAAAAGAGATAACGACTAAGAGATTAAATTCCACATGTATTATCACAAAAAATATCAGGTGAGGTGATGGGGTATGTTAATTAGCATGATTTAATTACTCCAAATTGTATATTTGTTGATGCCATAACAGAATAACACAGACTAGATGATTTACAAAGGAAATGAATATGGCTCTCATAGTTTTGGTGGTTAGGAAGTCTAAAACCGAGGGACACTTCAGGTGAGGGAGTGTTTGTTGGGTCAGAATGTAGTGGAGGGCATCCCATGCCAAGGAAGAAAAATCAGGCCAAACTCATTATTTTATCAGGAGCTCACTCCAGAGCTACTGGCCTTCCTCCATTCATGGGGTGGTGCTTTCATGACCTAATCACCATTCAAAGACCCCACCTCTTAATGCAGTCACAATGGTAATTAAAGTTCAACATAGGCTTCCTGAGGGGACATTGAAACCATAGAAATATAAGTATATCAAAACATTACATTGTAACTCTACAAATGTATACAACTATGAAATAGCCACTTAAAAATAATATGTTTTATTTTTTTAAATGGAAGAGAAAAGGCATCTCCAATGGGTTTTTTTATTCCTAAACAGGCGACACTAATCTTTAGGGTTAGAAGCCAGGATCCTGGTGAGCCTTGGCATTATGGTTTAGATATGAGATGTTCCCCAAAAGCTCATGTGAGACAATACAAGCACATTTAAAGGTTAAATAATTACATTATGAGAGTTTTGACCGAATAAGTGGATTAATTGGATGGCAATTGTAGGCAGATAGGGTATAGTTGGAGGAGGTAGGTCACTGGGGGCATGGCTTTGGGGTTTATATATTGTTTCTGATGGGTGGAGCTCTCTCTGTGCTTCCTGATTGCCAGGTCCTGAGCTGCTGCTTCCTTCTGCCATGCCCTTACACCATGAGGTTTGGCCTCACCTTGGGACCAGAGCTGTGGAGTCAGTCATCTATGGACTGAGACCTCTGAAACAATGAGTCAAAGTAAACTTTTCCTTCTTTAATTATTCTTCTCAGGTATTTTGGTTATAGGGACAAAAACAACTGACTAAAATACTTGGGAAAGCAGTGACTGAGGACAGAGTTCTGAATTGCTTGATGTCCCACTTCTTTAAAAAAATTTTTTTGTAGTTGTGGATGGACAGCATGCCTTTATTTTATGTGCTTATTTTTCTATGAGGTGCTAAGGATCAAACCCAGTGCCTCACACATGCTAGACAAGTTCTGTGCCACTGAACCCCTGCCCCAGCCCCAGTGTCCCACTTCTTGATCAGGATGTTGGTTATATGGGTGTGCTCCTTTGTAAAAATTAACTCATAATTCATTAATAATTAATGAATTATGATTTGTGCACTTTTTAGCATATAGACTATAATAAAAATTGTCAGAAATTTTAGGTCTCTCTCATAATGAATGGGAGAGACATAAGAAAAAGGGAGATCGACCCAAAAGTCTATGAGTACATCAAGATTAGGATGACCATTATATTTAAAATGATCTGAGGCCAGAGTGAGTGGGACGTCCATACTTTAATATCAGTGCCTTCTTTTAACCCTTAGATTTTCAGCTTTTGATCTTAGAAGGTAATTGAATCCAGTGGCTAATGCCAGAGAATCCCAGAAATTGAATCAACATTGGCTTGAACAAAGTTCTTTTATTGTTCCCTGTTTATTGCAAGCCTTCAGTCACTGAAATGGACAATGCACATTTTAGCTAAAAGCCTCCCAGGTTATGAGTAAACAGGCTGCTTACACTGGCTATTTCAGTGACACATCTCCCCACAATTGTGTAGCTTAAATAGAAAGCAGAACTGGAATGAGTGGCTTTGTTCTTCCACAAAGAAGAGCACTTGTCTCGTGGAAGCGTGGATTTATTCAGTAATCAGTCACAGAGCATCCACTATTCTCCAGGCCCTGTTTTAAGTGCTGGGGTCAGCAACAAAGTTAAATGCAATCCCTGTCCTCATGGAACTAATAATCTAGCCAGGATGTTAAGCCATTTAACAAACATCTCAAGTGATGGGCAGCACCATGACAGCGAATTCTATGAAAGGCCTTGAAATAACAGAAATATGAGTAACCTATCCCTTCTCAGGATCAAAGGAGACTTGAGTGACAGGGTACCAATTGTGCTTGCTTGTAAAGAATAAAGTAATGGGGGCTGGGATTGTGGCTCAGCGGTAGAGCGCTTGCCTTGCATGCATGAGGCGCTGGGTTTGATCCTCAGCACCACATAAAAAATAAATAAATAAATAAGAATAAAGTAATGCCTGCAAAGAAGAAGAGATATAGGGAGTCCAGCCTGAAGGGAGACTCTCTGCAGTCATCATTGTGAAAGCATGTACTGTGTGGTTGTTCATTGACCATTGACCAACAAGGCAAGGCAAGGTTGAAGGACAGCGAGGTGGTTTTGGGGCTGGATTATTCAGTTATACGAGATGCTGTGGGTGCTCCACTCACATCCCCTTTGCCAGCCAGTGTGTTGCCTCTCGAGCTGCTCTGTACGGTTTGTTGTTTCTTCCTTCTCCAGAGACTTTCCTTTGGTCTGTAGCAAACCCCCTCATCCAGAATTGTCTGAGAAGCTCTAACCCTCAATCCCTGGACACTCTGAAGCCAACAACGGACTGATGTGGGGATCTACAAACGTGCTCCCTGCTTTGGGATTAGGCAAATCTTCGTGTTGTTCATGCTCTGAAACTCCCCATGGGACCCTCAATTTCAGCCTAGCCTCCATCCTTGCTTCGCTCCTCCACCTGCTCTATGTGACTTCCCTGATTCCTTTTCATCTCAGAGCCTGCTTTGCTGAATCATGTGCACCACCCCCATCTCAGACACTGCTTGTAGGCAGGTTGACTTCATTTTTGATTTTGTAAAATTTCAGTCAGTGAAGTGACTCCATCAGGATCATATGTTGTGAAATCAGCAGCATCATAATTTTGAATGTGAGTTTGAGATTAAGTCCCCTAGCGTCTTTTCATCGTAAGGATATATTACTTTTAAACACTGCTCTGATATAACTTAATTCCCAATTTGAGGAGGTGTGTGTGTGTGAGAGAGAGAGAGAGAGAGAGAGAGACAGAGAGAGACAGAGATAGAGACAGAGAGAGAGAAAGAGAGACACAGAGAGACATAGAGAGACAGAGATATTTCTAATTCTGTTAGGGGACTCATTGCATCTGCAAAAAATACTTTTCCCTTTCATATGTTTATTTCATTGTAATTGCACCAGAATTTATTGCTGTACTTAATTGTTTGCCAATAGTGATGTGATCATGTTTCTCATGGCAGTAATTATTTCTCATTGCTATGTTCTTTGTTTGAAAAACATTCTTATCCTATAGTTCACTATATTCCAATAGTCCTAGAACTAGAGCTTTTCTCGTTGACCATGGGGGAGTAAAGGGGATCATCGTTGGTGACTCTGTTAGGGATCACTTGACATTGTTACAATGCTGCTTACTTTTCTTCCCATGCTCTCTGCTATTCTTGCTTCCTTCCTGTCTTCCTTCCTTCTTTCCTTCATACCTTGTCCCCTTTCTTTCTTTCTTGACAGGATAACTCTATGTATTTAATATATAATCATTAGCTTTCTACCACTCTGAATAATTGGCTTTTAAATTTTGTTTTGTGAAAATTCAGTCTTGCTAATTAGTTGACCTTTATGAATAAAATATGCACCTTCTCATTCAACAGGTGCTGGGGTGATGTAGTGTTTGCTGTCGAGTGCTACTCTACTCACTGGAAATATAATTGTCTTTCCAAATTATAACTCTGGTCTTGATCCTTGCCATGTGAGCAGGAAAAAATCATGTATCTATATAATTTATTCTCAGTCACAGAGGAAGGGAATAAGTCTTTATTTAAGATATTAAATGCATAAGAAAGCCAATGGTAATTTCAAAGGTAGAATTACTCTTATTAAAAATAATGATGTTATATTCTACTTTTATCTCCACCAAAAGAAATATTACTATTTAACCTTCAAAGCTAAGTCAGAATATCACTTCCTCTATAAAAGATGAGCTGAGCAGGATAATATTTATTCTTATTTATCTGATCCAGAAGACAATCCTATCTCTGAATTCCTGTACACTTTAGTTCAGTTCCTTTTAAGTTGCCATATGCTGTGTGCCATGTGCTCAGCAAAGAAGCTGAGGTTCTTTGAATGTGTCCACCAAGGGGTCATGTGTTGGAAGTTGCATCCTCAGAGTTGGGATGTGAAAAGGTGGTGTAGAACCTTCATTCTTTATTCTTGGTGGAGCCAAGTGGGAGGTGTTTAGGTCAATGAGGACAATATATTTCTCCTAGGATCTTGATTAATTCTCATGACAGGGTTGCTATAAAAGAGCAAGGCTTTGTCCTCCTCAATTTCTCTGGCTTCCTATCCAGTCACGTGGTCACTCTGTCTAGCATGCCCTCACACTGTGATGCCATCCATAATGAGGCTCTCAGCAGAGCCATGATGCTGTGGTACTATGCCCTTGAACTTACAGAACTATGAACTAAAAACCTCTTTTCTTGGTATCAGCCTCAGGTATTTCATTATAGTAACTAATTTAGTAACAGACTAGTAACACCAACTAAAGCCATCCTTGATGATTATGGCATAAATACATTGTATCCATTAGCTCTCACTGCAGAACAAAACATCCCAAACTCAGCAGCTTAAAATAATGAAAACTTAGGATTGCTCCTGAGACTGTGGGTCATCTAGGTACTCCTATCTCATCTGAGCTCACTCTGTTTATGGTCAGCTGCAAATCAGGAAGTGGTTTTTCTTTTCTTTTCTTTTTTTGGACTCTCTCACATTTGGAGGTATAGCAGGCTTTAGGTGGTCTAATCCAGTCACTGAGCCAAGTGTGCGATTATGTGGTCCTTATGGAGCAACAAGTTAGCCCTGTCTTGTCCACATGCCAGCTGGGCAGGGTTCTGAAAGAGGCTCTAAGTGTGCAAAGCTTCTTGAAGCTGAGGCTTGGAATTGGCACATCAACATTTCTGCTACATTCTGCTAGTTACAGTCAATCATGAGGCAGACCATATGCAAAGAGTGAGAGATACACTGCACCTCTTGATGGAAGGAATTACAAAACTATCTTACAAAGAACATGGTTAAGAAAAGGGTAGAAAATTGGCAGCTTTTGTTGCAATGAACACATTTACATGTGCTTGCTTTGTACATGTTTTCCACTACAGGTCTAAAGTCTTTTTGAAGAAAGGCAAATATTGTCAGCTTGTACTCCAGCATTAGTGGTAGAGTTTAGAATGGATATTTATTGCTTTCACCTTCACAGTATCTCTCCCCCTTTCCATCTGATAACAGCTCTTTGCTTATCTCTTGTTGTGCTCTCCCACCCTTACACATTGTGATCTCAGTGTTCTCAATTGAGTTTCTTAACTTGAACATCTGGTCAGGGAATCAGAAAAGAACTTGGGCAGGGATGATGAGACTCTTTGTTTCAGAAATTCAATTTGGTAGATTCACAGAGTGGGGAATGTGGTTGAAGCTGAGGTTCTTCGCCTTCATAAAATCTGGTTCTTTAAATCTTCCCTCAGCTTTGGAAGCTACCTAGTATTCTTCCAGTAAATCCCCTTTATCTTGTTTTGTAAGGTGAAAGAAATATATTGTAGTCGTAAGGATCTTACATTCGTCCAACTCTCAGAAGTTTGTTGACTGACTGAATGAAGGCAAGAGTCCCATATCCACTGACCATCATCTTTATTATTCTGGAGTATCTGTTGTGTGCTCTCCTAGTGCATGGGTACCTTTGGCCTGCTCTGCAGTCCTTTTTCCAAGAACCTATCCTTCGCTCATGCACAAGGCTGGTGGGGAGCCACCAAGTTACTCCAAGTGCACTTTAATACATAGCTAAAGTATATTTGATGAGGGAGGCCAGGGAGGGCCTTGTATTTGTGAAAGGAGGACCAAGTTAGTGAGACAATCTGAAAACATAAGATGTTAAATTTACATGCAGGGCAAAATATTTCCATCTAAATTCAGAGATGTTTTGTGTGTTTTTCAATGTGGGCAATTCTCATCATTCCCCTTACCTTCAATTTCTACATCTATAAAATGGAGACTGCAGTTATCTCCATCCCAGGGCCATTTAATTATTAAGTGTGACCACGAGTATGAAGTGTATTGTGTGCAGCTTAGTTTTCTCTTATTTCATGTGGTTCTCCTCTTATATCTGATTTTGGGGTTCCTGAATCATTCTTTACCAGATCCCATACAAAACTCCCATTATGTGCTAAGAATCAATAAATGGGATGAATTCAAACTAAAAAGCTTCTTCTCAGCAAAGGAAACAACCAATAATGTGAAGAGAGAGCCTACAGAGTGGAAGAAAAACTTTACCACATACATATCAGATAGAGCACTGATCTCCAGGATATATAAAGAACTCAAAAAACTTAACACCAAAAAAACAAATAACCCAGTCAACAAATGGGCTAAGGAACTGAACAGATACTTCTCAGAAGATATACAATTGATCAACAAATATATAAAAATATGTTCAACATTTCTAGTAATTAGAGAAATGCAAATCCAAACTACTCTAAGAATAGCCCGGCGCAGTGGCTCAAGCCTGTAATCCCAGCACTTAGGGAGGCTGAGACAGGAGAATTGTGAGTTCAAAGCCAGCCTCAGCAACGGCGAGGTGCTAAGCAACTCAGTGAGACCCTGTCTCTACATAAAACACAAAATAGGGCTGAGGATGTGGCTCAGTGGTCGAGTGTCCCTGAATTCAATTCCCAATATCAAAAACAAAACAAAACAAAAAACTACTCTAAGATTTCATCTCACTCCAGTCAGAATGGCAATTATCAAGAATACTAGCAACAGTAAGTGTTGGCAAGGATGGGGGGGGAAGGCACACTCATATATTGCTGGTGGAAATGCAAAATTGGTGCAACCAATCTGGAAAGCAGTATGAAGATTCCTTAGAAAACTTGGAATGGAACCATCGTTTGACCCAGCTATCCCACTCCTCGGTCTATACCCAAAGGACTTAAAAATCAGCATACTACAGTGATGTAGCCACATCAATGTTTATAGCAGCACAATTCACAATAGCTAAACTGTGGACCAAACTAGATACTTTTTAATAGATGAATGGATAAAGAAATTGTGGTATATATACACAATGGAATATTACTCAGCGTAAAAAGAAAATAAAATTGGCATTAAAACCAAAAGCTAAAAGTTTTCTCTGATAAGTGGATGCTGATCCATAATAGAGAGGGGGCAGGGAAGAGTGGAGGAACTTTGATTGGGTAGAGGGGATTGAAGAGAGAGGAGCAGGCATGGGAGTAGGAAAGATGGTGGAATGAGAAAGTCATCATTACCCTAGGTACATGTATGATTGCACAGATGTTGTGACTCTACATTGTGTACAGCCAGAGAAATGAAAAGTTGTGCTCCATTTGTATACAATGAATCGAAGTACATTCTGCTGTCATGTATAACTAATTAGAACAAATAAAAAAGATTTTATTCAATACGAATAATACTAAATTCTTATTCAGAGCATATAGGAAAAAAACTGTTTCTTCTTTTCTTTCACAACATAATCAATATGGAATGCTTCTAGTTACAGATGTGCAGGGGTTTCTCCCCACACACCAAGCAAGCAATTATTATCTGCAATGGACACCAGCTGGGTGTTCTTTAATTCTACTCAATTCTACAAATATTTACCTGGAGGTAGCAACAGAAGCTATAGGTTAAAGGCTCAGTCCCATATGACTGTCTCTACTTCACACATGTCAATCACAAGACAAATTCAGGTCTCTGGCATGTACAACTGATAAGCTACAAATCTGTGCTCCCATAATCCCCTGTTAGGTTTGAATTAGCTTGCTAAGATGGCTCACAGAACACAGGGAAACACTATGTACCCATATACTGGTTTATTATTAAAAATATTATACATGATACAGATAAAGAGGTGCATAGCACCAGCCATGTGGGAAGGAGCATGGAGCTTTATGCTCTCTTCTGGTGTGCTACGCTTCAGGACCTTCCATATCTTCTTGGTCTTTCTGATGACAGCTCCTCATTCTGAAGACATCTAGAAGCCCTCAACCACCAGTCATTTCATTAACATATAAAAGAAACTTGTATTGTTTTGGAAATTTTAAGGATTTTAGGAGCTTTATGTCAAGAAACAGGGAAGAAGACTAAGTAGTGTATTTATAATATTTCACTAATAAAACACCATTTTAAGTGATTTATGTATATTAACTGATTTAGTTATCATGGGAATATTCTGAGTAGATACTTCTATATTTTTACAGATGAGAAAACCAATCTGCAACACTGGTCAAGATGCATTCAGTCCCCTCTTTTATATCTTCTGCATCTTTGGTCCTTTTCGAGTGCTTCTTCAACCTTACACACTTAGGCTCAAAAGCAAAAATAATAGTATTTGCACGGCCCACAGGATAAACAGATGCAGCTGATCACAACTGCATATTGGTGATCTGCTTGGCTCACATCTCACTCTTGGGGCTAAGGGTATAAATATTTCAATCATCCATTTGCAGATATGCAAAAGCATCATTTAGGGTCATTTTAGAATGATTTTTAACAACAAAGAGGAGAGGAGAAAAATAACTTTCTGATAAATACAGGTAACAGAATATCCTTTTTACCCTTGCCATAGAAAATGGACAGAGGCAAAGTACAAATTAATCTGTAGTTTGATGGCATTTTACAAATCAAGGCTGGTTCTACTAACCAAAATGCTTCTGTTCTCAATGTGTTCCTTTGTGTCGTTTTCTGATGTAATGCTCAGATGTCTGGGTTTCTAGATTAGCAATAAACATAAAATTGTTTTAGAATGCATTTCTCCATTTCCTCACCCAGTTTCTAATTTTCTTTTCTGAGACTCAAGATTCTCATAAGAAAACAGAATGGTGTTGATGTGCAGCAGGTGTTTGATTCTGGAAGGAAAGTACTCTTCCCAGTACTGATGGAAAGAACACATTTCCCAAAGTTGGTTTTTGCAGTGCCTTGAAAAGGAGACATACTTATAGCTTCATTACTGAAAATATGAACTGTGTTTTAAAATATGAATAATTAGCTCTCTAAGGGAATTCTAATGCAATGGAATGGCAATAGATCTGTATACAATTGTGAGTGAATCCAGCAACCCATTAATTAATCAAGAGAAAAAGGAATACACTTGTCAAATGTTTAGTATAGCTGTACAACTATAAAGAAGAGAAGGCAAAAAACTTTCACAGAAGACCTATGATGTGACAGTCACTATCATCTCCTAAATTTTGCAACAAACTCACGTGATATTTACTATGTCCCTCATGTAAGAGATGCTGTTGGTTGAATGGTCTCAAGTTGGGATCAACTCTGGTGTAATTTTAGCTGTAGAGCTGTGAGTGGCATTAGGTTGAAACTCAACTTCAACTGAAACCACAGCCTTCTCAGCCCCTTCCTTTGGCCTCCCTTCCCATATTTTTTTCCCAACAGTACATTTAATACATTTCTCACACAAAATTATCCATATCAAGCTCTGCTTCTTGGGACTTTAACTCCAGACATTTCATTTTATTAATGGGATGGTGAATCTCAAAGTGGTTAGAAGCTAGTTAAGGATAATCCAGTTCATACATGGAAGAACTGATATTTAAATCTTAGCTTTTCTAACTTTCCAAATCTATTTCTTAATAGTTGATAGCTAAGACAATTAAAACACTCTTCTCTCTCTGCTTTTTAGTACCGAAATCATACTAATAACCATGGATTGTCATATCTGAATTTCAATTTCTATTTCCAGTTGTTAGTATCTCTTCTTGGATATACAGGACATCTGATACTGATCACAGCTGAAACTCAATGCTTTATTTTCCTAGAAGGCTGCCATTTTTGCTGTTTCTTCTCTGTCAGTTGATAGCAATTCCACCCTTTCAGCTGCCCAGGCCAAAAACCTTGCAGGCACCCTTGATTTTGGTTGTTTTCATATGTTCTACTTTCAATCCATCAGAGAATCAGTCCTATTGTTAAGCATTTGGTCATTGTGACCAAAGTACCTAAACAAGAACAACATAGAGGAGGAAAAGCTTATTTTGGGCTCATTGTTTCAGAAGTTCTGTTCATAGTCAGCTGACTCTAATCCTCTGGGCCTGAGGTAAGGCAGAGCATCATGGTAAAAGAGCATGGTGGAGGAAAGATGTCAACTCATGGCAGCCAGGAAGCAGGAGGTGTGTGTGCGGGGAGAGAAAGGGTGGGGGGAGAGAATACTCTGGGGACAAGATTTAGTCTAAGAACACAACCCCAGTGAACTACCTCCTGCAGCCATGCTCTATGTGCCTATAGTTACCACCCAATAGTCCATTCAAATTATTAATCCATCAAATGGGTTAACCCACTGATTAGGTTTCAGAACTCATAATCCTCTGAACATTCCTGCATTACCTCATACATATCTGGACCATAATAGCATTCAAAATATAATAAAACTGACTACTTCCCTTACCTGTACTGGTACCACCCTGGTCTCTTGGCATTATCCCTTGTCTGGATTGATGAAAAAACCTGTTAACTGGTCACTCTTCCTATAGTCTTGCCTCTGTGCAATACAATACAGCCGTCAGAGCAATCTTTTTAAAGTATAAGATAGGCTGATCACTTTGGTGCCTCTCCATTCCTTCAGAGTAAAAGGCTTCTGTAATACAGCCTTTGCTTGGGTGCTTACCTCTGCCTGGCTTGTTATTCCTTAAGATATCTACTTGGCTTTATCTCTCAGTTTTTTTAAGTGCTTGTACAAATATCACATTTGTATTTAAAATGGTCCTCCCTAACTAAAAATTGATTTCTTTTATCCTATTTTGCTTTCTTTTACTTCCATAGCATTTACCTTCTTGAAATATACAATGGTATTTATTAGTTTTAACTTTTTTCTTTCCATTCACCCACTAGAATATAATTCTATGATAACAGAGATCTTTGTTATTTTTTGATCACTGATGTATTCCATGTGCCTAGAATAGACTGGCATATAGTAAGCACTCAATAAACATTTGTTGAATCAAACTTACCTGTTTCATTTTGAACGTTTTCTGGTTGACTGACATGAGAACTGTACAGAACAATGGTGTAGAGTTGAATGACTATTGAAATAATTTAATCTTTTTATATTGCTATTACAGAATGCCAAAGTTTGGATAAATTTACAAAGAAAAAAATTTCTTTCTTCTATTTGTGAAGGTTAAGAAATTCCAGGTCAAAGGGCTGCATCTTTGTGTTGCACCACCTCATGGTGGAAGGAAGAAGGGCAAGAGAGCTCATGCATGAGAAAGCAAAAGAATGAATTTGCAGCCTCAACCCCTTTTTATTATTAGCATTAATCTATTCATAAGGATGGAATCTCACAACCTAGTTACCTCTCAATGTCCCCCACTTCTTAACACTATTGCATTGGGGATTAAGTTTCTAACATGCATTTGGGGCACACATTCAAACCATAGCACTGTTAAAGGACATTTTGTCCTTCCTACACAAAAAGAGAGAGCCACACTTTATGCGGTGCTACAAAATACACATTTCCCATAGGATTAAAATGCTAATGACCTATTTTCATTTTGCTTGCTCATCAGTCTAGTGTCAAATTGCTAAGGAAGGAATTATATCATAACAAGCCACTTCAATTTCATAAAAAACATGTAAGCATACATAGGCATTATTAAAAAAACACTGAAGGGAATCTTCTTAAAATACCACACTATACTCTCTGAGAGGTAGGACTCCAGGGAATTGATATTGATTTCTGGTGTACACCTCTTCTGAAGAGTTTTCTAGGCTCTGGAACATTTTGTGTTTTGTTGAACAAAAGTTTCAATCACCTTCATAGGTCATTCCTCAATTTTTAAATATAGGAAAACTTAAATATTCCATAAAACCTTAAAAATTCTTCCATCTCAAAGAAAGAAGCAACACCCCAAAGACTGTTAAAATATTCTATTACACTCTTCTTGGGTTATATTTTTTCAATCACTTATATAATCATAAGGTTTGCATTTTCATATATACCCAAATGCCATTTTTATAAGTGCTGTGATTACACTTTTGTATTTAACAGTTTGGATGTTGGGGGGTTATGAGTCTTAGTATAGTCATCACTTTGTGACAAATCTCAAATGATCCATTAGTAACCAAAGTGATGGCTGTCCCCATGAAGGTAAAATCCCCACCTACTACAAGCACAATATTGAATTCAGAGCCTAATGTGTGCCTGGCTCCTCCAGCAATTGGCATTTGCCCCAAAATAGCTTTGTGGAAAATAAGTGATCATTGACAGTTGGAGGTCATGCCCCATAAATATTAAAAGTTCTGGGCCACAGGCAAGTTTCCGAGCAGAGCCTAAAACTACTCATTTATTGATAACATCTTTCAAACTGCCAAAGGCACACATTTCAAACTAATCAAGGTTTTAGACAAATAAGATAGCTTCATTTTTGACAACTTTTCTTTTTGTGGATGCAGCATTTTGCAAACGTAATGAGCCTTCAGTCTTATCCCAAAGGAACACAGTGAGAGTGACCTTGAAAATATTACTGGACTTGACATTTACTTAAGCAGAGAGGATATCTCCCTGTCCCCCTCCCCACACATACCTTAAGAAAATAACTAATGACTTCAACAAGAGATGATATTAACTGAACAGAGCTAATGATGGGAGGGGGTGAGAGAGTTAACTATTATGGTTAATAATGAAACTTTTGGAAAAAAAATACACATACTCTGGACTGGCTATGACCATACATGAAAATTAAAACTGATACAGAATTTTGTGTTTCATTGAAAGCAAAACACAAAATGTGAAGATCCATTATGTTGAGTTACATTTAGAAACAATCAACTTGGAAAGAGAAGTTTATTCATTGTATATGACCTTAAATTCTCCCTTTCTGAAACAGGTGCAGAAATGGTAATGTCTCCGTGAGATGCATAACTGTAAAATACTTCTGGAGGGCATTTTTCTTCCCACTCAGATTCTTGTTTTTATTCAAGATTTTTACATTGTCAATTAAATGCTAACTTCAGTTCCGTACTTTGCTGCAAGGAAGTACTTAATCATTAATAGGAAAGAAATGGAAAGAACCCACAGCTGTCCAAGCGGTAAACTAAAAACTTTCTTTTTTTAAACATCATCTGGTAAAAAAAATAATGGCTAAAGTTATACGAAGAAAAAAGATAAATACATTTGGAAGTTCAAACAAAAAAATGGTTTTAGCATTACTTTATTTTTTATGAGAAAAAAAGCCCAAATAAATGCTTATGTATGTTATGTACATGTTTTTTTGGGGGGGTACTGGGGATTGAACTCAGGGGCACTTGACCACTGAGCCACATCCTCAGCCCTATTTTGTGTTTTATGTAGAGATAGGGACTCACTGGATTGTTTAGCACCTTGCCATTGCTGAGGCTGGCTTTGAACTCGCAGTTCTCCTGTCTCAGCCTCCCTAAATGCTGGGATTATAGGTGTGCACCACTGTGCCTGGCTTGTTATGTACATTATAAATCACATCTACATGTTTTAAACTATCAAATGTTATTTTACCTCAGCTTTTGTTTGGTCAAAAGTGAGTTGCTTCTAGAAGATGTATAAAGGCCTTCACATTTCTAGAGAACTCTTCAGAGAATGCATTAGTACTCTTAGGACTCTGATGATTTTCTAGAAGTTATACCTGTGCTTCCCTAAATTATTTTTTACTGTTGTGAGAACATAGTTGATGCATTAAGAAGATGTGTCTTCAAATTATTCTTGATCCACAGGTTCCATCATCTGTTTTATTTTTTTAAAACTTCACTAAGGAATAAAGAAAAAACAATTTTGAAATTCTATTAAACTCTGTTTTCTTAATCTATATTAGAAAATAAAATCTAAATAAAAATAAAAACCTGTACAAGTCATCCATTAATATTTAATTTGTCAGCAAGTTGTTCAGTGCCAGAAGAATATTTTACTTCCTTAAAGGTAAAATGACTAAATCTGTCTTTTCCCCCCAGTTACTTAAGCCAGGAGGAGTCGTTCCTTACAATTCAACTTCATTTGCCTCTTCTTTGGTCCTCACTTGTAATTGATCTGGTCACAACCCCCATGGGACAAAGTGAATAAAATTGTTCCTAGCATGGAAGTTGATTAATGTTTTATTTACCCTCTCCCATGACTCTTTAAATACCTGCTCTTCTTATTTTGTAGAATTCTATGTCCCAGTGTTGTCATACTTTTTCAAATTCTCAGCCTCAAATTTAAGTTCAAAAGCCACTTTCTACCAGCAACTTCTTTATAACATTTAATCCCATCCCCCTGCCAGACTATCTTGCTTCTCCTTCACTGCTATCATGTTGGACTATAGAAATACTTTTCATACCTTTGATTTTCTGCCATATGTTCTGGCTTTCCTTGCAGTATGTGTGGTCCCTGGTACATGGCATACTTTTGGAAGGCAGGACTCATGTCTCATGTATTATTATATTCTCCCTTCCATTCAGACATGTCCATTGTATAAAGAAAGCCCTCCATAGATGGATGAAGAATGATTATATTGAGAGCACTCATGATATATTTTTATTGAATATGTTTATAGTACTCATGATATATTTTTCATTGAATACATTTTTAGTGCTCATGATATATTTTTATTTAATGTACATTGGTGATAAAGGCAAGGTAGATGTCAAGGTTTTGTTTTTTTTGGTACCAGGAATTGAGCTCAGGGGTACTTGACCACTGAGCCACATCCCCGGTCCTGTTTTGTGTTTTATGTAGAGACAGGGTCTCATTGAGTTGCTTAACACCTCACTGTTGCTGAGGCTAGCTTTGAACTCATGATCCTCCTATCCCAGCCTCCCAAAGTGCTGGGATTACAGGCGTGCGCCACCGTGCCCGGCTGATGTCAAGGTTTTTGATTAAAACTAAAATATTTAAATATAGTCGGTACAAATCTATTTTTCAGTTGAAAAATAAAGACACACAAGTTCTGGTGACAGAGAAATTAAAAAAAGGAAACCACCCAACAGTGTAAATATCAACCATGTTTTGTTTGAAATTTCCTACCCACATTAACAGGAAAAGGACTAAGAGCTGAGCGTCCTTTAGAGAGACAATCACTTCCCAGTAAACATGAAAATATATTCTGCACTGCTTTAGAATAGTTTGTAATGAATAATAAATGTCCTTGAAAGAACATGCTACAGTTTGCTCTAAGAAAAACTAAAATATAAATAAAAAAGAAATGTGAGCTACTCTGTACCCTCTGCTGTTTAAAAATCATGATATTAGGAAATGGAAGATGCAGAATATCACAACTTGTTTGTAAAATCAGCACACATTCTTTCCTTTAACATAGAAAACACCTGACCCACAGTTGTCCCAGTTTGTTCAATGCTGTTGGATGGATAAATTGTCTATTCCTTCATAGCATCCTGGCAGCAGGGGACAGAACTCTGGGTAAGCAAAGTTGGATGTGTCATCCCTAGTAGATTTACAGCCACAAAGAGACTGTCATTAAATTTAGTAACTGACTCTGTGCTTGGAATAATCCCAAACTGGTATACTCAGTCAGGGGTGGACCAACATCAAAGGAGCAATTAGGGGCAAATAAAAAGATTGGATCCTGACATGTGGGGTGAGAGGTCAGTAGAAAAGAATTGAAATGCTGATTGGGTGATGTTAGATAAATTCGAGCTAACTAAAGAGTAATTTCTTCTCTGCCAAGTTACTTAACAGGGTCAGCTACATTATCACAATCATCTCTTCTCAAATTTAAGAGTCCATGAAAATCACCTGAGGATCTTGTTAAAATGTAGATTATGAAGCAGGTCCAGGCTGTGACCTGAGTTTCCCCATTTCTAACCAACTTCCAGATGATGCTGGTGTTATTGGTCCTTAAGATTTATTATGATCTGAATAGCAACAGTCTAGAGTTGTATTATTTAGTACCAAATTTGTGGGGATTGAACACTGAATTGAGATCACAAAGTAGGAGGGAAGAAAAGCAGATTGCAATGTCCCAGGAGTCAGTGAAGTAAATGACTTACAGAGGACACCATTGAGCAGATATTCAAATGGATCCAGTGAGTTTAGGAATGGAAATTGACTATTGCATTTGTCAACATGGAAGTTGTGATAATGTTGATAAAAGTGATTCTGATGGATTAACAGAGACCAGTGCCTGAACAAGAGAGGAAATAGAGATAGAAAGAGGATGCAGCTTATTGAGACAACACCCCTACTGTGAAAGAGTGAAGGAAAATGGTATTGTAGTTGGAAGAGATTTGTGGTTAAAAGGAGATTTTGTTGATACTGAATATTTTCATCATGTCACAGAGTATTTGTATGCTGCTAAGAATTCAAGAAAAATAAAGAAAATTGATGATGCAGGAAAGCGACAAGTACCTGAAAGAACTAAGTCTTTGGGTGGGCAAGTAGTGATGAGGCCCAGTATCCATGTGGAACAAAGAGAAGGAAATATAGGGAAGGCAGAGTGCATGGGCACTATACAGAAAGATTGGTAAATTGATGCTGTAGAAAATGGAGGGTTTCTTAGATTCTTTTTGTTTTTTTCAGTGCAATAAGAAGTCACTGACTTAGAGGGACAAAGGAGCTGTGTGCCAGGGTTGAGGGAAATGAGGTGTGAAATGTTATTTCCTGAAGAAAAGGGGAGAAAGAGGAAAAGAAGGAGGAGGGAGCAAAAGGAGATAAGAGGAGGAGGGAGAAGGAGGAGAAGGAGAGGAAGATGAGAAGGAGGAAGAAGAAGAAATTGGACATAGAATTGCAGAATTTCTGGATATCACTTAGCCCTTGAGGTCAGTGGTCATGAATATAAGGCTCTGAGATAAGGTGGGGCCATTCAGCAGTTTTTCTTTATCAGTGTCAGTGTACAGTATTTGACAGTGAGTGCAGAGAATTTAAATAAGAATTGGAGTTTTATTTAGTTATTACAATAGAAGAAGAGACACAATGGAATTGAGATGGTGCAGTTGGCTTATTCTGTTTTTTCAAAATTTCATTTTTACCTTTGTAAATAGTATAACAAATCTATGCCTTTTACCATGTGACTAGCAGCACCTGCCAGTAACCACTGTCTCATTGACCATGGGTCTGGTCATAGGATTTACTTTGGCCAATAGTATCTGAGCCATTGTCATATGATCAGAGACCCTAAACACACCTGTATGCTTTGTCTGGTTCTGTTTAGATTCTGCCAGTACCATGATAAAAGCCTGCTCCAGACAGCTGCCTGTCCCAGAATGAGGCTTAGACTTGAACAAGACTGACAGCCTGTTACATAACTTCCTAGCTATCCTGCAGATGCATGACTCAGAAGTTCATACCTCTTCTTATCAGCCATGGAGATTTTGAATCATACGACATTAGAATTCTGATTAATTCTTGGGAGTATGATCATTTGTATGATAATATGAGGGTGTCATCATAATAGTGAATGAAATCTAAACCAGAGGAGGAGGAAGTAAAGCTGTGAAGGAGACAGACCATGACAAGGTGTCAGAATTAATGCATTGGAAGTCACATCACAAAAGAAGTCAGGCTAGCAGAAGGGAGTGAGCTCAAGAGACATGATGTAGGGGATAGAGAATGGAATGACTGAACTTCAGATTTTGAGGAGGCCAAGTTATTGGTAATGTAAAGAAAATGGTAACGTACAGATCGTAGTTATGGTTGTGTATAACTGAAGTGGGAGAGAAGACAAGGAAAGATTATGGAAGATGGATGAAGATCTGAGGAGTGAGAATGATGGACAGACAAATCACCTACCTGGACATGTCCAGCCTGACCTGTACAACACTTGTCTTGAAATGACCAAAAATGATGACAGGAATAACATCAGAGGTCAAGAAGCAAAGTGATTGCTAACATCTTCAATGAATGAGAAAATTTCTGGTAAAGCTACCCATGGCAACAACAAAGAGGGACAGCAGCAGGTATGGCCTAATGGCTAGAGAGTCCAAGAAGATGGAATTGTTAGGAGAGGCCAATAATAAGAAATAAAGATTCTTTCAGATTTAGTAGTAAAAGGAGTGAGATTTTTTAAATTGCCACTAGTCCTGGTGTAGCTGCAGGGAGCAGCATCCTTAGGATTCTGCCTTTTTCCAATTAGAGTCAGGTGGAAAAGGACTCACTTCTGAAAGATGAGGAAACGGAGGTTTGGGCGTTGATGCATTGTGTGAACTAAAGATAAAAGAGGGTTGGGGAGCTTCAAATTGGGTTAGATAAGAAAATAAGCAGGGTTAGTTAAGGATGAGAGCCAAGGACATGCAGGATCACCTGGACAACTCTGGAGACTGAATTAAAGAAGAAATCAAGGCATGATGGGGTTGTTTCTGTTGTCTTTTGGTGCCTGTTCTCTGAGACAGGTTTTAGTGGGGAATGAAGAGTGACATGCCAAATGTTAAGAAGGACCCAAGGTACCTCCTTAAATCTTAAACTGTATCATGTTCAGGCAGACGTGATACACTCAACAAGACTGCTTAGCTTTCTTTCACCACAGCTAAGCAAAATATGTATTTACCTAAATACAAAATAATGTATTTACCAATCTTTAGACAAAATATGTATTTACCAATCTTTACTTCAATTTTGTGTTCTTTTCTCTCTCTTTTTTTCCTTCTATTATCACCTTGTCTCTCAATTCTGGTCTTTGAGGATATACATTTTTTTCTAACTTCTGGTAAGAAAATGTCCATGAAACAAGGTTAGAAGAGCACATATTATTATTTATGTCAAATCATCGATTACTCATTAACCTATATTGAACATTTACTATGTCAGGCATTGTGCTTACTATCTTACTTAAATTATCAAATTTTAACCTCATAGTAACCAAACAATTACTGTCATTTTAGAATAATGTCAATTAAGGCTTTGAGAACTTAAATAACTTATTCAGGGCCACTCACATGGAGTTGAAGAATGATTTGCATCTAGGATTCTGGGCTCTAGGTCCTAAGGGATTCATTAATTGAACCTCTAGTTGATTGTTCAGTGGAAATCTGTGGATAATTCTGAATAATTTGGGGCATTAGCAGCAGGTGGAAAGTTGCCCCACCTCTGTGTTGACCTAGCATTCCATTTATCACTTTTTGCACTAGATTTACTTTTAGAGTGGCTCAACTTGTGGTGGTTTCAACTGCACAGGTATCTTTCTTCTCCTTGGGCCAAAGTTCCACCCCTTCTTGACCACTGCATTTAGCAAAATGCTTTGTACACAAGAGATGCTTAAAACACTATGTTGGTTGCATGAGTTAAGACTTACCCAGGCATCTAGTTAAGTCCTCTTCCTTAGGCATATATTAAAATCAACCAGGAGGCTGAGACAGGAGAATCACGAGTTCAAAGCCAGCCTCAGCAACGGCGAGGTGCTAAGCAACTCAGTGAGACCCTGTCTCTACCTAAAATCACAAATAGGGCTGGGGATGTGGCTCAGTGTTTGAGTGCCCCTGATCTCCAGTACCAAAAATAAATAAATAAATAAATAAATAAATAAATAAATAAATTAACCAGGGATTTAAAGAAGTCCCAATGTTCGAGTCACATTCCGGACTGGTTTAAGTGAGAATCACTGATGCTGGAGCTAGGCATCAGCATTTTCAAAGCTTGCCAAAATGAGTCCACAGGACCAAAGTTACAAATTATTGCTTTAAGGGGGATAGGTTCTAATACTTGCTCGTCCTGCTTAAAACATGATTTCATTCCCATGACATAGGATTTGGAGACAGGAAGTAATAAGTGCTATAGTAACATTGATGTCAAAAGACATGGAATGTAAATTATGGTACTTTTCCCCCTCCATACTATTACTCAGAGGCAAGGCTATCTGTAAATCCTATTTATTCCATTATTTCATTAGATTTTCCACTTTCTTCTTGTTTTTGCCATTTCACCCAGTACCCACATCTAGCTTTCACTTGATTTGGATCCAGTTCTGCCTGTAACTGAAATGAGCTTAACTGAATGCATAGTAGGCACAGCAAATCACTCCTAGGAATTGCATTGGAAAACAGAATCAAATCTTCATAATTTGCACTACCCCTGAGATGCATTCATTTTAAAGGAGATGACGGAGCCAGTTAGGCTGAACTTGAGAAGCATTCTTGGCTTTGTGTTCTGAGTCCTTTGAAGCCACCTGCCAGTTAGTGAAAGGACCTGGCAGTACTAGCTGATGTGCACTGACATGAAGCCTGGAACAAAAAGGGAATCGAAGCCAACCTTTGCCATTAGTATTCTCAGGTGTTTAATCGGCAGGAAGCTGGAAAGGATAGCCCATGTTCATAATCTGCCAAAGGGATCCTAAGCAAGAGTGGTAGGAAAAGACCCAACTAAATTTCAGGGAATCTGTTTCTTTGCTACCTTGGGCTTTTCTTAATTCTTTCTGTTCCTCGATAGATTCACTACAAAGACTTGAAATTATGATTCACCCCTCCTTGTAGCCATTTCACTTGTGAGACAGTACAGCTCCTCCCATCCAGAAATGAAGTCTACCTCCTCCATCTCTATGGACCAGCCATGGTCAGTAGAATTCAGAGATGTGCCAACATTTCAGTACTGAACTCAGGAGGCTTTATAAACTTCTACTTTCCTCTCTTAGATCCAGGAGTACACTCTGGAGCATGAGAAACCTCATAGCAGAGAGCCCAGCCACTTTAGCCCTGCTGTTCTAAACCAGACATCTCCTGATCCCAGATGTGTAAGAGAGCCCAACTATGAGATTAGAGCACTTAGGTGATCTGATATGAATATATGGGTCCAACCAAGACTAGAAAAGCTGCTCAGCCTATGACCCATAGACTTATGAGCAAAAATTCTTTATTTTAAGTCACTGAGTTTTGGAGTTGTTTGTCACACAGCAACAGCTAACTGATAATGTTCTCAATTACTTTGTCTTCAAGAGAAGGCTTTGTGTGTTGATATCTAAGGCACTATGGATTCATTTAAGGCTGTGTACCATAATTGCCTGTGGATGTCAGTCTAGCTGCTCTGTTTCTGTTACAGACAGACTGAAGCAGCATAGCTGGGCTCTGACTTCTGTGCTCTTATATATTTCACAAGTGGCTCTGATGCTCAGCTAGGATGAAAAGAATTCTTTGAAGGTTTTCTTCTGGCATGAGAGTATATGATTCTCCCATAAGAGGCTCCCTTTTAAGGCTGTAATCCACCAACAAAGCACATAATGAGTAAATGCCCTGAAGTATATTAGGGCATCCTAGGAATAAAGGGACCCAGACTCCATATTGAAATCCTGAAAAGGTAATAGACCATGAGCCCTGCACAAGTTTGTAGGCCTCTTCCTTCCTCTTGAAGATCTCTGTGTTGCCCAGAATTATTATTATTATTATTTTAAAAAATAGAAACTCTCTATACAAGTAAAGGAATCTATTACATGAATTTAAGGAATTCTCTCAGAATGTATGATAGAAAATTCAGCTGAATTTTACCAGGCATGGACTTGGAGACAAGTGGAATCAGGAACTAAGGATATCTTGTTTGCTCCAACATACTTCTCTTTCACATTCTCTTCTCTTTCTCACCACAATAATTCCCTGGTTTCACTGTGCATATCCTTTACTTTCTTCTTTTCTGTAGACTGCCTTCCTCTAATTACCTTATGTAGCCCCTCAAAAAGGGGAGATTCAGTACTGGAATTTACTTGACATTCCTATTAAGCAAATAGCTTAATATTTTTGTTTCCTAATTACAAAACACTAGGAGGGGGACTCTTGTCCAGGATAAACCAGGTCAAACTAGCTATGACAGAGTCTTCGTTCTACAGGATTGTTCCTTCTGGAGCTGAGAGTAGGTTCACCAAAAAAAGGTGAAATTTGTAGGAAATAATTCATGAATGTAATGAATGATTCTTCTAGAACAACACATTATATTCACATTGGGTCAAGTGAATACATAAAGATGTATCAATTAAATTTCTGAAATACTTAAAATTTGAGTATATCAGATCACTGTTGCTTCTTTACCTTTAGTGAGTTATAATTGCCAAAATCAGATGTATTTAAGAGGTATGAATTGATAATTTTATATATTATAAATTGTCACAATCAGCTGATCACCTGATTACTTTTTTTTTAGTGAGAACATTTGAGATCTACTTTCTTGTCAAATTTCAAGTATACAATACAATATTGTTAACTTATAGTCACCATGTACATTATATTCCTGAAACTTATTTAAAGGTCATAAGAAATTAGACTGCTATGACCAATTATACATCAACAAATTGAATAACCTAGAATTAATGGATAGATTACTAGAAATGCAGAATCTGCCAAAACTGAATCATGAAGAAACAGAAAATCTGAACAGATCAATAATGAGTAAGAATATTTAATCAGTAATAAAAAAGTCCTCCCTCAAAGAAAAGCCAGAGATCAGATAGCTTCACTGACAAATTCCACCAAACATTTATAGAATTACTGCCAACATTTCTCAAACAGTTCTAAGAAACTGAAGAGAAGGAGACACTTCTAAGCTCATTCAAAGAGATCACCATTACCCTGATACCAAAGACAGGTAAGGATACTATAGGGAAACAAACAAATTACAGGCCAAAATTCTTGATGAGCATAGATACAAAAACCTTCAACAAAATACCAGCAAACCAAATTTGACAGCTTTTTGAAAGGATCATACATCGTGATTAAGTGGGGTTTATCCCTGGGATGTAAATAGGGTTCAACGTATGCAAATCAATAAATGGGACACACCACATTAACCAAATGCAGGAATAACAGAATAAAAATTCTCTCTGGCTGGGGATGTGGCCCAGTGGTAGAATGCTAGCCTGGCATGCATGAGGACCTAGGTTTGATTCCCAGCAACACAATAAATAAATAAATAAATAAATTAATTAATTAATTAATAAAATTAAGTTAAATTTTAAAACTTAGAAAGGAAAATGAAAAGAAAGGTGAGGGGCAGGGATCTCATGAAAATCAAACTGAGATCAGTAGAGGAAAGGCACCAGGCAGTGGGAGCTGGAGAGGGAGCCAGAGACGTGCTGGGAGTGCTATTGGCCAAATTATATTGTTAAACTGTGTGCATGTATGAATATGCAGCAACAAATCCTATCAATATGTACAACTATAATGGACCAATAAAAAATGTGGGATGAGAAAAAAATCAATATATGCAGAAAAAGCATTTAACAAAACTCAGTATATTTTTATGGTAAAACTCTTAACCAACTGGGTACAGAAAGAAGGGACCTCAACTTTATATAGTCCATTTATGACAAACCACAGGTAACATCTGTCAATGGTGAAAAGTTAAAAGCATTTTATTTTATGATTAGGAAAAAGTCAAGGATACCCATTCTTACCACTTCTATTCAATACAGTATTAGAAATCTGAACCAGAAGAATTAGGAAACACAAAAAATAAATGTATTCAAACTGAAAAAAATAAGAAATAAAATTGTCAATATTTGCAAATGACATGATTTCATACATATAAAACTCTGAAGACTCCATAAAACTATTGGAACCAATAAATTAATTCAGTACAGTTTCAGGACACAAAATCAACATACAAAAGTCAGTTACATTTCTGAACACTAACAACAGACTTCTTTAAAAAAGTAAAATAGACAATCTCATTTGCAATAGCATTGAAAATAATAAAATACTTAGGAATAAATTTACCAAGGAGGTGAAATATATATACATGGAAAACTATAAAACACTGATAAAATAAATCAAAGAAGACACACCTAGATGGAAAAATATTATATATACCACCAAAAACAATTTAGAAATTCAATGCAATCCCCTCAAAATTCCAATGGAATTTTCCACAGAAATAGAAAAAAAATTCTCAAATACATATGCAATCACAAAAGACCCAAAATATCCAAAGGAATTTTGAGAAAGAAGAACAAATCATAAATTCATTTCCTGATTTCAAACTAACAGTAGGTTACTGGCATAAAAATAAACACATACACCAATGGAATAAAATCAAGAGGCCAGAAATAAATCCATTCACATATGGTTAACTAATGTCTGTCAAGAGTTCCAAGAATACACAATAGGGGACATGATCGTTTCTTCAATATATATGTTGGAAAAACTGGATGTCTACATATGGGAGGATGAAATTTAACCTCTATCTTAGATCTCTCACAAAAATCAACTGAAAATGGATTGAAGACTCAAATGTAAGGTCTGAAACTACAAAACTCCTAAAAGAAACCATGGAAAAACGTGTTTCTTAACATTGATTTTGGCAATGATTTTTTGGGGGTATGACACCCAAAGCACAAGCAATAACAGCAGCAAGAAACATGTGTGACTACATCAAACCAAAAAGTGTCTGCATAGCAAAGGGAACAATCAATAAAAGGGAAAGGAAACCTATGGAATGGGAGAAAATATTTACAAACCATATGAAGGGTTTCAAATCCAAAATAAATAAGAAACTCATACAACTTGATGGGGGGGAAGCAAAATCGGATTAAAATAAGTGAAGGACACAAACAGTTATTTTCTTTTTTTTTCAAAAAAAGACATGTGAATTGCCAGTATGTATATGTAAAGGTGAATTGCTCAACATCAATAATCATAAGGGAGTTACAAATTAAAACCATAAGATATAAAGCTTTATGAGTTCTTTATAGATTCTAGATAATAATTCTCTGTCAGAAGAGTAGCTAGCAATTATTTTTGCCTTTTCTGTTAGGTTCTCTCTTCATATTTCTAATTGTTTCCTTTGCTGTGCAGAAGCTTTTTAATCAAAACCATAAGGAAACACCAATTCACACTTGCTAAGGTTGTTATCAAAAAGATAAAAGTTTTGCTGAGGGTATAGAGAAAAGAGAATTTTTGTACACTGTTGGTGGAATTGTAACAGTGTGGAGTTTGCTAAAAAAATTAAAAGTAAAGCTACCATATGATCCAGCAATTCCATTTCTGGGTATGTATCTGAAGCAAACAAAATCAGTTATCTTGAACAGATATCTGTATTTCACGGTGAAGCCCTATTTATAATTATCAGGACATGGAAATAACCTAAGTGTTCAATAAAATAGAAGGAAACCCTTCCATTTGTGACAGCCTGGATGAAATTAGAGGGCATTATGCTAAGTGAAATAAGTCAGACCAAGAAAAATACTGCATGGTATTTTTTATGCATGCAATATAAAAAAAATTTTGAACTAATAGCAACAGAGTAGGGAGCATGGTAGTTTCCAGGGGTTGGTTTAGTGGAGAAAGTGGGGTAATGTTGGTCAAGGGTACAAATGAAATCACTATTAAATGACACTACATGAGTATGTTTATATAACTTTCATGATAATGCAGATTTTTGTAAAGGAGGGAAATACTGATTATGTTGAATATGTAGGTAGTGTTTCTCAGTTGTCAGAATGTAAATCTAACACTTGCTAATTTATATCTTTTAGACACAGGCTTTAATCTATGTTTTCACCCCACAGAGGATGCAAGAGAGTCATTAAAGAAATGGTCAAGAAGTAAACACAACTCTTTCAGGAATAATTTTACCATCAATCTGGCTAATCTTTTTCATGGTCTTATACCCATGGGCAATACATATGTGCTCAAAATAGAGAAAGGATTTGGCTGATAAATTTGGAAAGCACAGAAATAATTGTTATTTTTCTACATTTATTTGAAATGTCCTTTTAAAGGAACCCAGGTACACATCACTGCATAGATTCATTTCATTTAATGTTAAAAAAAAAAAACACTCACTTTCAATGTTAAACAAAGTGTAATTAATTTTTCTTGTATAGATTAGTAAATGTTTTAGTAAACCACATTGAACATATAGACGTGACCTCTGACATCATGGGGTTTTGTAGGTTAGTAGGAGGTGGTTATTTATTAGTTAACAACACTGATAATTGTTCATTACAAACTGTGATAAGGACAGTGATGGAAAATTACAAGCAGTGTTGAGATCATAAAACTAGGACACCTTGTTAGACTGCCAGTGGAGTGAGTAGGAGGAGGAAGTGATATTTAAATGGCGAACTGAGGAACACAGGGTACTGTACTATACAAACACTTGTTAAGGCAGAGGGACCCACAGGTTTTGTGGGATGAAAGAAGCATGGCAGTGGAGAAAGTGAAAGAAAACCAGTGCAGACCAGATGGTACAGGGGAGCTAACTAAGACTGGACCAGTGCAGACCAGTGCAGACCAGATGGTTCAGGAGAGCTAAATAAGACTGGAGAGACAGGCAGACTCTACATCCACTTGGGGCAGAGACAACACTCCATATTCAGGATTCTGTTTTTATCCTGAGAGCAACAGGAAACCATTGAGACAATTTAAGGAAATAGTGGCAAGTGCTGGTTTTCCTTTTTACAAGGGTTATTCTAAATGCTGTGCTAAGAATATTCTAAGGAAAAACAGACAAAAAAGATGTGAACAGGAGTAGTTGAGAGGCTACAGGCAAGAGGTAATAGTACCCTGAAGTAATAGAGAAATCTGATGGATGTGGAAAGTATTTCTAAGAGGGAACTGACAGAATTTGTTGATAGATTGGATAACAGGGTAGATTGGCTGTGAACATGACCCTGACATTCTACCTTTTCCATGTGGCTGAGATGTCCTCTGTCTCTCAACTTGACTGAATGTCTGCCTTTGGCCAATAAAAGCAGAAGCGCCAGAGTGGAGATTTCTAGTCTATGACTAAAAGGTCTTGCTCTTTCCTGTTGTCTCCATGAGGACATGCCTGAGGTGGCCTGCTGGAACATGATGGATGCATGAAGCAGACCCAAGTTGCTTAGGCATCCCACTGGAGGCTGGCTGGTCTAGATCAATGCACAGACATTTGGCACAAGTGAACAAGCCCATCAAAAGTTGAAGAGCTCCTAACAGATCCCCAAGTGGTCTCCATGCACAAGCAATGAACGCAGTTGTATCATGCTGCTGAGGTGGTTATGTAGCATTAGTAATAATAATGATAATAATAATAATAATTAATAATAATAATAATCTGATACAGGAGCAAGGGAAAAATATTTGAAACAGCCATCTATTATGGGCTGAATGTTGTGTCCCCCAAAATTCACTTCTTGTAATCCTAATCTCCAATGGAATGGTTTTAGGAGGTGGGACCTTTGTGAGATAATTAGGTCAGGAGAGTAATGCCCTCATGAATAAGATTAGTACCTTTAGAATAAGAGACATGAGAAATGATTTTTTTCTCATTTACTTGAAATAATCAGATATTGTTTATAATCATGCTTCTAAGTGGGCCCTCATCAGACACTAGATGTACTGGCACATTGATCTTGGACTTCCTAGCCTCCAGATTGTAAGGAATAAATGTTCATTGCTCAAGCTACACAGTTGTTTTAGTCAGCTTTTTTTGCTGCTGTGACTTAAAGACCCAACAAGAACAATTTTAGGGGAGGAAAAGCTTATTTGAGGGCTCACAGTTTCAGGGGTCTCAGTCCATAGGAAGCTGGCTCCATTCCTCAGGGCTTGAAGTGAGGCTGAAAATCATTGTGGAAGAGTATGGTGGAGGGAAGCAGCTCATATATGATCAGAAAGCAAAGGGAGAGACTCTACTGGCCAGATAGCAAATATACACCCCAAAGCCATACCCCTAATACCCACCTCCTCCAGGTTTACCCACCTTCAGTTACCACTTAGTTAATCCCCATGAGGGGATTAATTCACTAACTGAGTTAAAGCTTTCACAACCTGATTATTTCTCCTTTAAACCTTCTTGCATTATCTCATACATGAGCTTTTAGGAGACACCTCCCATCCAAAGCATAACAACAGTCCATGATGTTCTTCATAAGCCACAAAAACTAAGACTTCATCAATGCCAAATTCCTCTTTTTAGCAGAATTTAATACATTATCATAATGCAGAAGTCCAAAAGTTAGGGAATAGAATAATTAAATTTTGATGGGAGATAATTGTACCTTGAAACCTTTCTAACACAGTGTGAGAAGACAATTACCAAAAGTTGGATTGACAAAACTATTGGTGCTTAATAGTGAATGATACTGAAAAGAAAGATTCCAAAGTCATAGATATAGATTTTTTTTTTTCATTTTTCCACAGTCTGGGAGATCTATGTTGTCAAAACCTTTTTTTATGTTCAATCAACCATAACTTTAAAAAAGAAGATTATATATAAGATCATATAGCATAGAAATTCATAATAAAAATATTTAAGCTTGCAAACTCCTGTTCAGTAGAGTTTCTTGTTGCCTTGAAATTTTTTATTGGTTTTGTCCCTATTTTTGCTCTGTCTCGCCAGACATTCACAAAGAGGAAGATGCAATTGATGGCAGGAACAAAACAGTTCCCAACAGCGACACTGTCAGTTCAAAGTTGCTTCTCTTCAAAGGGCATAAAAGGAGAAAG
The DNA here is from genome assembly GCA_004024805.1 of Geosciurus inauris. Classification (NCBI taxonomy): domain Eukaryota; kingdom Metazoa; phylum Chordata; class Mammalia; order Rodentia; family Sciuridae; genus Geosciurus; species Geosciurus inauris. The sequence continues at coordinate 66,818 of PVHX01004201.1, forward strand.
TGAACAAAAAGTCCATTCCTGGGGTTTGACCATGGATGGTTAGTAGTTATGGACCAGGCTGCTTAAATGCTGCCCTGACCTCTGTTTATTGCTGTGCTTAAGAGTTCTCACGCTTAATTGTTGCTACCAGGGTGAAGGCTTATAGCATGTTTCCCCTCCAGATGAGAGAAAGATATTCAGAGAAATAAAATTGCCTCCTTTTCTTTCTGATTTGAACTGTGATTGCTTGATACTATTTTTTGAATGGTTTCAAATGGTTTTGAAACATTAGTGTGCATAAAAATCATTGGAGAGGTTATTAGACCACAGATCCCTGGAGATGATGATTCGTAGATCTGGAATGGGCTGGAGAATCTACATTACCAGCAAGCTCCCAAGTGATGCTCTCTCTGTTGTGTACACCTTTTAAGTAGCAAGACTTTAGTGATTGATGTATCCCTATTTGCAACGAGAGAGAGAGAGAGAGAGAGAGAGAGAGAAAATCACAAAAAGTTCTCATGGGCAAATTAATTTTTATTTGCTTTGTCCTGAAAGTGGTCCTAGTTTACAGTTACTGTCACCAAAACATAACTGCACATGAAATGTGCTGGATTGAAACAAAGGTGCAATTCTTCCTAACAATTTTTACTACAAGTAACATGAATTAGTAAAATGGACTAACGCTTTTCTCTCCTTCCCTAAGTCCCAGGCCTTCCAATAGTGCACAATCAAGCTAAGGGATCAAAATATTATGAATCTTAAATTAAAGAATATGAAGTTTTGTTATATCCCTTCCATGCATATAGTTTGCTACTTGGAGGAAGACATTTTAATGCTGTACCATAAAAGAAAAACCATGGATAGAAAGAGACAAAGAGCTTTCTCCTGGATGAAGCTGCATTTTCCACTTGATGGGAATCATCATGTGTGGAAGGCAGCCCAGTATTGTGCCTGCTTGGCTTCAGACTTCTCTTGCTGAGTATTATTGAGGTTATTCCCTTTATTCCAGTTTCTCTCAAGTCATTAACAACAGTCTGTGTGTGTGATGAGGAGGACAGATGGGTGGAGAAAAGTATTTTCTGGCTCCTGATTTTTCTTAATTCTTAACATAATTTTTGTTCATATTATAAAATGAGGATGTGTATATAGCAAAACATATGGGAATGCTTAAGAATGAAAGGATGCATGGATATATACCTTGGAAAATCACTGTTACTACTCTAATTCATTTCTTTCTTAGACTTTTAGGTCTGTAAAAATTAATATCTGGTTTTTACAAAATCAGAATCATAATTTATAGGTTTGAATCCTTGTTTTCTTTTTAATAACATTTTCACATATCACATACTCACTAACAACAAGGTCTTTAATAATATAGAATTTTCACCTTCATCTTTTATGATAATTTGTTAAACTAAATCCATATTTCTGGGCTAAATGTTAAAATCAGTATTTTTCCTTTCCCATTCCTTGCTCTCCCTCTCTTTTTTCTCCCTCATAAATTTCTGAGCTTGTGGGAAAATAAGAACTTTGTTTTCTAAGTCCAGAAGCAAGAGAAAAACTCAAATACAGAAAATTTATTAAAGTGCTAGAAGCAATATTTGCCTTAGGGGTATGTACATATTTTCTAAATGCTTGGAACCTGGTTTAAATTGGCCACTCAACAAGGAAAAGAGAGGACAAAGCCAGAGACCCTAACAGATGAGGAAGCAGAGTCAAGCTCCAAGAAAGGTGAGTTCTACCCACAGACGAAGACCTTGAGGAACCTGTTGAACTCAGTCCTGGCTCTGAAGGTCAATATGTGCTTATGTTTTATGTATAATGCAAAGTCTGGTGGTAGGCTCCTAGGTACATGTAATTCTTTATTTCTTGATGTTTTGAACTGGCTTCACAGATATGCTTAGTTTGTAAAAAATTCATTGTGCCTTTCAATTAAGATATGTGCACATTTCTGGTCATATAAATTATACTTTAGTAAAAATATTTTTTTCCTAGAAAAAATTCCAATTTGCTTTGGAGAAATGTAAATTAAACTCAACATTTTCACAGATAAATTTCCAAAAATTAATAAATACAAGAGGAAATAAGCAATCATGGCAGTGTCAGCTGAAGCAACAGAATTCAGAATCCAATCTATAATAATAGTCAGAAATGGAATTATTGAATAATTATTAAATAACAAATAAGATATACATGTGACACATTTTCAACTAAATGAAATAACATCAAAAGTATCAACAAGACAACAGAGAATTTCATGGTTATTTTAACAGTGCAAGAACTAAATAGTAATTCTAGAAATATAAAAATTTTAAATTAGAAAATAAATAGTTATTTAATAACAATTAAAATTAATTTTGATAGTGTATTTTATTTAGCTGAATATCTAAAAGTGTTATTGCTTCAACATATAGTGAATATAAAATGAGAAAATTTACAATTTTCTGTATGTAAGTCTTTAATATCTTGGGTATATTTTACCTTTTATTACATATATAAATTTGGAGTAGTCATTTTTAGACCATTCTCTGTGTGAGTGTATACATGTATACATGCACACACACACATAACTTTCACCATAGTATAGTATATGCAGTATAGATGGGCATTGGTCTCACTTGTAATGTACAAAGCACCATTCTTGATTCAGATTGCTATGTGTCTCTGGAGTGTTAATTTAATTGAACATATATGTATGATTTATTATATTATTTTCTTACAGAGAAATATTTAGTTTTCTTTTTACTATGTCAAATAAGTTTTTAGGAAACATTGTTTATAGAAAACCCATGTGCCTTTATGTATTTCCAAAACATAAGAGTTTCAGATACAGATTTGCTGTGCAATGAATGCTTTTATTAGCAGGTCGAACATGACTGAAGAGCTATTTAGTGAACTGGAAAAGAGATCTAAAGAAGTTACCAGAATGTGATGCAGAGAAACAAAAGAATGGAAAATAAGAACATTTAAGACACATGAAGGATATTGTTGCATATGTCTAAATACAGACAAAGAAAGGGGGAATGGGACTGTTCGTATAGATAATATCTAAATTGTCCTTAGATTTGATCATGACAGTGATCCTCAGATTAAAAATTTCAAAGAAGCCCCAAAAATTAATTAAAAAAACTCATCTAGACAGAATGTAATAAACTCAGTACCCTGAAATCAAAAGATCTTATCAGTTATAGAAACATAAGGCAAAGATTGCCAACAAAGGAATAATTATTAGATTCAAAACTGGTTTCTCACAACAACAGTGGAATGCAGGAGTCAGTCAGCAAGATCCATAAAGTGCTGAGAGAAAATATCTGTCAACCTACAAAGTTATGCCCTGAAGAAGAACAGGGTAAAATAAAGATATTTTCAGGCCCAAATTAAAAGTTTACAAATAGCAGACCCTTACTAAGGGGATTCAACAGTAATATATTCAGGCAGAAAAATAATAATTCCAGGATGTATATCTGAGTTGAAAATGAAACAAGACAAAATCTAAATAATGATCATGTTAGTAAATCTAATAAGAGCTGACTAGACATAAAAATAATAACTAATTTGTGAGGTTAAAAAAAGTCAAAATAGACCTGGATTCTGGACACCAATAGAATTTAATCTGAAAGAAGGCGTGATTGGAGTTAATTGTTCTAAAGCTCATATCATAAATATAGGAAAAAAGAGTTAAGACATTGATTAACATTAGACCTCTGAAGCTAAGAATGCATGTTAAAATTTTGAGAGCAGTTCCTATAAGGATAGAAACTGAAGTAAGTGTTAAGAAAGGAATGGGGAAAACAAGCCTCAGTTCAAATGTCATTGTGGAGTAAATAAATACAAGTGGGTACAATGAGAAAAATAAAAATAGATCTGCACCTACAATCAATGAAGGACTAAACTCTCTACTAATTTTTTTCTGCTATATTAAAAAAGAAACTTATATACACCTTGAAAAATATGCATAAAATAAATAAACAATTGTATAACGCTACATAGAGGATATTGAAAAGTCGTTAGTATATGGGGAAATTTCAACCTACCTGTTTATGGGGTTGACAAATTAGTCAAGCAAAATTAAATCTATAAGAGTTTCAAACAATGTAATTAAAAGTTTAGTATATAATAAATGTATTTAAAATATTCTTCTTGCCAATATATATAAAATTTATGGAAATTAATGGTATATTAGGTCAGAAAGAAAGCCTTCACTCTCAATAATTTATAGTCAAACATAGCACATAGTCTAACTTCAATGAAACTGTTAAAAAGACAAGCTTTAGACAAATTGAATTTAACAGGATTTATCTTGAGCAAAGAAATACTCATGAATTAGGCAACACTGAGAACCAGAAAAGCTTTAGAGAGCCCTGCACAGCAGCATGAGGTGTGAGTTTTTATAGCCCAAATGGGGAACTGGCTATAGCTAGACATTTGCCGTATTGAGGCATGGTGTGAAGAGAGATTTGCCTTAATTGTGCATGGTCCGATCAGTTGGCTTCCTGTGATGGCCTGAAGATTGGCTGTTTGTGATTGGCTGAAATGAGGCTATTTGTTTATAAAGGCATGTATTGCTAACTTAGAGTTTTCTTTGCTTATGTACCGAGTTAGGTAGTTGTGTTATACAGGAACTCAAAGTGTGGAAACAGGCTAATGGTCTCTTGCTCATTTAGCAAGTTAGAAATAGCCAAAAAGAAGAAATGTGAAATAAGAGGTAAGGATTAATTTGTCCAAGACTGGTACCCTGAGGACTGGTCTTTTGGAAAAAATATGATCTCCTTCAGAGATCCATGGAAACCGGCTTGGCTGAGCACATAATGGGTCAACTATAGGTGGAGACAGTAGTCTCGAATCATGCCAAGGGAGGAGCAGCTGCTACAACCCTTCCTTAAAACCCTGAGTTGACAGGGGAGGGCTGGGGCCAGAATTCTGCCACCTCTTATTTGTGCTGCTTGGGAGGCTCTTACCATAGGAGCAGTGGGACTTATGTTTCTTCAGTAGTGATTCTTTAAAACCTCTGATCAAGATGAGGGATTTAATTTAATCCTTAAATTAAATTTAAGGATTAAATTTCCAGAGTTTAATTTCTGGTTGTGTCAATTTTATGTGCATTGCTTCAGAGTACAAAAAGTGTGCATCCACTACACATCTCATCTCTGTGAGTTTCTCTCAATGAAATTTTCTTCAGTAGGACTGATGTGTGCACTGCTAGGTCAGTTATCCTTGTTTACACTTTGTGGAACAAAGGGACTCTCAGACACCAAAGTAGGGAGTGGAAATTGGCCAATCCACTTTGGAAAACAAGTTGGCTTTGCTAAGCAAGTTATATGTGCACACACACCTATGTCCAGGAAATTCTACTCTAAAAACATCTTCCACAGGTCCACTGGAGGGTTCCATATTCCGCCATGTTGTAATCCAAAGAAGTGCTCACTCACGAGAAGATCCCATTCATTGCTTGCAGAGAAGTAGCCCTCACAGGCAAGCAGGGTTCCAGGAAAGGCCCAATACTGCTCCTCACCTTGGTCCTCAGAGAATGATCTTTAGGGTGTGCCATTTACAAAATATCAGCCTCATATAGCAGCTGTATAAATAAACAGACAACACTTTTGCCTGTTGACATCATGGTTTCTGACTTTTGTTATTTATTTATTTACTTTTTTGGTACGAGAGATTGAAACCAGGGACACTTAAACACTAAGCTATACCCATCCCTTTTCTCATATTTTATTTAGTGACAGGGTCTCACTAAGTCACTTAGGGATTCACTAGGTGGCTGAGGCTGGCTTTAAACTGGCAGCTCTCTTGCTTCAGCCTCCTGAGCCACTGGGATTATAGGTGGGTATTACTGCACCTGGCGGCTTCTATGACATTTTTGCAGTAGAAAAGTAAACAATTAGGTATGTACTGCTACATTCCATTACCTTTCTAGAAAATATAAATTATGCCCATTAGGCAGCATGGAACAAAAAACTTGATGATCAGCAGGAATTTGATTTTTAGTCATTTGCTTTGATGTTGTGCCTACTCAACCAATATTTGAACTTTGAGAATTCAGACTTTACATCCTTTTGTTTTCATTCCAAATTCTTTTTTTTTTTTCAGAATTTTCCTGTGAGATTAGAGATTAGACATAATGAAGTTGATATAGGTACACTACTTCTGACAATTTAAAAAGTATTCTCAAACATTTTTCAAGAACATAAACTGCAAACATGAGTTTTTTTAACAAATGAAAAAACATACATATACACACACCTTTAACTACCTATCATGATGTCTAGTTCCTTGACTTGGAAAACAAGTAAATCTTTATGTTTCTATCACATAGGTAAATTCGAATTTTATTTTGATAAAATGGGTATCTTTCAAATTTATGTTTGTTTATTTGGCATAATGTTGTCGTAAAATGTATCCTCATCTTGATCTAAAATGTACTTTTCTTTTCCAGCATTTCCCTTTGAGCTCTATACCATATGGAGAAGTAGAAAAACACAGCTTTACTGATTATTTACATCCTCATGGACTAGAATTCCTTCAGGGATTGCATAAAAATCACATAAGACTGTGGGCCCAGAAATGTCAGCAAAATGCATTCGCATTTCAGATATTTAGCATTTGAAGCACATTTATCTTTACTTTCCTTAAATCTTTTGCATGTGTTATTGGTGGTAGCATTATGACTTTTCACCCACATCTCTTTTGCCATACATATAGGAGGATTATATTCCCCTCTATCTTCAAGTTTCAATGATCATATAACTTGCTTTATCCAAAAGAATGTGACTACTGTGATGTGAGTCATTTCCAGATAGAAGCACTTAATTGCCAGAATAAGGGGAGGAACTGTTGAGTAAACATCTATAGGACTTCCATCCTTGATAATCACTTGGACCCATAAATGTACTGATAGAAAGAAAAAATAAACTTTTGTTTTGTGATATTGTGAGAGTTTAGGGAGCTTTTTTGCTGCAGCCTAACAATCTATCCTGACTAATCCACCATCTAGTCTATTTGAGGGAGAAACACTTCTAATAAAGACATTGTATTTTAATGGCTCATTTTACTAACAAACATTCTGTTATCAGAGTTCAAATAAAAGTATTTCATTTGATAATGAGTCTATTATTTTCCTTAGCAATTATTTTCCAATTTAATCTCAAAATCTTGGAATTATTGTTGATTCTTCAATCTTAATCCTCATGAATAAAGAATTGCTAGGTTTGACTGATGTCAGAAATGGACATTGGAAAAGCTGAGAAATGAGATCATGCTTCTTATTTCTGTGAAGTTGCTAACAGATATTTTGGGGCAAGAGATTTTTATTTTTCAGTTATGTTTCTTCTGTATTCTATGTTTCATCTATATCTTTCTTTCTACTTTTTTGAAGAGTTGGGCTATGATGTTTTAAAGTTAATTTTTAGATCTAATATTCTATGTATTTTTATTTATTTTTAATTTTTAAAATTTGTTCTAATTAGTTATACATGACAGTAAAATGCATTTTGACACATTGTACACATGTGGAACACAACTTCTCATTCCTCTGGCTGTATATGGTACAGAGTCACACCAGTAGTGTAATCATACATATATATAGGGGAACAATGTCTATCTCATTCTACTGTCATTCCCATTCCCATTCCCACATCCTCTTCCCCTCCTCCCCCTCACCTCCCACTGCCCAATCCAAACTTCCTTCATTCTTCCCTAACCCCTGCCCCTCATGGATCAGCATCTGCTTATCAGAGGAAGTATTCGGCCTTTGGTGTTTTTGGATTGGTTTATTTCACTTAGTGTGATATTCTCTAGTTATGTCCATTTACCTGCAAATGCCATAATTTCATTCTTCTTTAAGGCTGAGTAATATTCCATTCCTATGTCTTTTTTAACTTCTTAAGTAAAATCATCATTTTGTTTTGCTGTGAAGTAATTTAGTTAAAATCCATGGTCTGGGCTCATATTCTGGGTTTTTTCCCCTTCTGTACCCAATGTGTAGCTTTCATCTTAAACTTCAGTTTTACGTATTCGTAAGTCTTTAGTTCTTCTCTGCTAATAAACAAGTTGTAAAATGCTTAGGAGTCTCTAGACCTGAATTTAAAAAAAATCCTCAAGCTTTTTTGTTGTTGTTTTCAACTCTTAAGTAAGTTCAGAAACCATAGGTTCAGTTCAGAAATAAAAATATCTGCCATTGTTTCCCTAGCATGTGTTGGTAAGAGATATCAATAATCAATAACTAATACTTTTCCTTTTTGACAATACTTCAGAGTACTCTTCAACCTTGAGCATTAGGAATTTACTCCCTGGCAGTCAGAGATTTCAACTTTTGTGTTGAAATATTTTTGCTGTCCTTGGTCTAATGGATAGCGTCCACCTTTATCTAGTGCTCCAAGCCCTTCACAATCAAGCAACATATTTACTCCTCAACTAACTTACTCCATAATCTATTTAATTGTCCATAGGAGAGTCTGTTATGATATTGTTCTTACTTATGTGCTAATATCTTTTGTCTAAAATGATTTCTGTGGAAAAAGGTATATCCATTCCTCTATGTCAAACCCAAATTTTGATTTTGTCATTTAACAACAATTTAAGTGACATTTTAAAGATAAAACACTTTATTAATCACAGCTGCATTCATTTATTGGAAATGTGGGAGAATCCATATAGGTGAAGCATATTTTTTTCCTATCTGATGACAATATTTGGTGCACATAAGGAATTGCAACTTGAAAGAAGTCCATGGCATTCCATTAATCCATGGCCACAGTGAGAAAACACTTCATTAAGGAACTCCTGATGTTTTTCTTTTCTAATGGGTTACATTTCTTTAGGGTAGGAATCATATCTTACATTTTATTCTGTAGCCCAGTATCTTCCCCATCCTCCTGACATCCCCCTTAGCTACAACATCAGAGATGGATAGCAGACATAGAAAAAGGACTTATGTTAATAAAGTGCTGCTTCTAGAACACAATTTAAAAATTCTGGGTACCACTCAATACCCAGAACACAGGAGAAAAGAGAAGTCACAGATATGCATTGTATTTCAGTGCTTCTGATGAGAAAAAAGACAGGAATTGAGAGAAAATAGTTGGACATTTTTGTAGCAATTTTTCTCTATTATATTTTTTTCTAAACATATTCATTGCAATGTAATTTCTTTGACTGTTTAGTCAAATAGTAAAAATCTGTGCTAGTATTTTGTATGCATTTGCTTATTTTTTATTTAATGTTCTATTAATCACTTATTTTATTTTTACAAAAATATCCATCCTTGACAAGTTGGAAATTAAACACAAAATAAACTGATGCTCCACTGAAGAGCATTTGAGAACTATTGCTCTATAAAGGTAGGTATCTATCTATCTCAAGACTGATTGTTCTTCAGGATCTTTTTTTCCCCAATGTTATTGGGTTTTAACCAGAATTCACATCCTTATTTTGACTTTTTAATGAAAAGAAATATTATATTGTTCAGCTTTCTTTTCAAGAGAATATTAGTTCAATAATTATGCAACCATTTTCAGCTTTTAAATCAGGGAACTGAAACAACCTCACTTTCCATCCTCAGGGAGTGCCATTATATTTAGAAACACAAAGAAAGCTGAGGAGTGGTGGATAAAGAATTTACTGTCCACCTTAATTTATGGATTTCCTGAATTTAGCTAGTTCTTGTTCTAAATTATAAATATTATTAAACATGAATTCTTGTCCATGAAAAATGAATAACAACTTTTACATCCTAGGAATAGATAATTCATTGTGTTCAAAAGCAGGTTTCCCATAGGAAAATGCTCACATTTAGAGGCTACCAGCTGTATTTAGGATATAGGAGATATAAAGCAAATTGAAGGAATACAGTTTCATTGCTGCTGAGGTCATGTGGGGATTTGGTTTGCCTACATTTTCATTTAAATTATATTCACAAGTAATGCCATTGTGAATGAAGTTATATCATTAAAAGTGTCAGATATTTTAGACTCCATTTCCATATGCCCTATTATATGAAGACCTGCAACTTGAAATCTCTCCAGATTAATCTGATAGGAAAATATAGACTCTCATTCTGAATACATCCCAGAAGGGATTAAATGACCTGATTTCAAGAAAAAAATAGAACAGGCTATGCAGTAACTAATTTGCCTCTTGGTAAAATAAAAGTGACAAACAACAATTTTATTCATAATAGAAGTTTCCCCAAAGCAGACTTTTCTGCTAACTCTGGCATATTCTATTTGTAAAATATTTTGAATGTGTCTCATGTCAGGGGCCTGTATTTGTGAATTCAGGTTTTCTCCTTGCAGAAGCATAAAATTCAGCATCCATTTTAATGTAAAATTAAATATTTGTAGAAAGCATAGAAAATATATCACAAAAATACATGATTTTATTGGAAAGTAGGCACTCAATCTTTTTCACTCTCTAGGAAAAACACCAAAGTCTTCTAGTGAAAATTATTGGTAGATTTGTATTTAATATGCATTTCATCATTTTATTGAATATGCTCTGATTTAGTAATAAAATGAAATACAATTGTGGCACTTTCCCAACTAAAGTAGATTTCTCACCAAGTAGAATAATTTGTTTAAGAAAAATTAAACTTATGGGTTGAAAAAATAAATATGTGCCCAGTGTTGTCTCCATTTTTTAGCCCTATGATCTAAGAAATGTTATGTTTATCAATGCAAAATATTGGGGTGCCTAATGATTTAGTTTCAGTATAATAAGTCCGATGTGGTACAAGGAAGTCTAGATTTAATACATTTTTGAAAAAAACTTAGCTTTTTTGATACAGAAAGTGATACCTCTTTCCCAAGATTTTCCTCCCAATTTCAGACATTTTATATCATTACTTTTAAGTGAGAATTTTAAATATTTCCTCTTTTCAATGATATTTTTTTAAGAAAAAGAGAAAGGAGCACATAAACATGAGAAAGAATGGACTGAAATAGGACATTCAACTCACATCTTGGTCTGAACGATTGTTTTTAAATATGTTAAGAAGTTGTTTCATCCTTTTGGTACTGGTATTGAGAGTAGCCTAACAGTTTCTAACAGCTTTGCCAAAGTCTGCATATATCATTGTGTGAAGTTTTCAAGCACTTTCTCAATTTTTCCTAATTATTCTATTGCATATTTTAAATGTGGTAGTGACTAAAATCAACTTCAGCTGTACCTAATGCCCTGCTAGTCAGTACCTTGTCATATCTCAAGATCAAGCAGGAATCTCTAACATGGCATTTGATGTCATATAGGAATGATGAGATACAAAATTACAATGTAAAGAAGCTGAGGGACTGGGGAAAGCAATCCAAATTCATCACCAGTTTACTTTAACTTGTCACAGGCAATGAGCTACTTTGAAAATGATCCCTAGGAGAAGACAAATTGTAAGTGTGACAATGAGAATGCAGTAACAGGGAGAAACTGAAGAGATAGCTGCAATCTACAGAATATGAAATCTCACTCAGCCAATATTGCTTAGACGTGGTAAAAGAATATACTGTCAAGCTCTGAGTGCTGTGGTACTCGTGGGCATGCCTGTAGAAATATAGGTTCCCATGCTGCTCATTAACACATAAACATAGAATTAAATATATTTCATTTAAACTTTAGAACAGAGCAATTCACATGTACATCTGAAATCATAAGAAAGGTTTTCTATCTTATTGTTGCTTACTTTGAATTATGATTTCTTTATGTGGTTTTTTAATAGTTCCCTGTCCACCCCTCTTGGACTATTATACATATTATGGATCATGATAGAATGTATAGACATTTCCTTAAAAACCTCCCTCAAAATATCCTGCCTTATTGTCTTTGAGGATAAATGTTCAAATAGGAGATTTTCTAAAAAATGAAAGATACATCTTTTTTCTTTTATCCTTTTCCTTGCCAGTTTTTGAGGAGTGTTTGAGTCAGCTTTTGTTTGCTGACCAAAAGGTGTAACAAGAACAGTTTAGAAGAGGAGTGTTTATTTTGGCTAATGGTTTCACATGGTTACTGATTCCATAGCTCTGGGCCCAAGGTGAAACGGAACAACAGGGTTGAAAGGGCATGGCAGAAGAAAGAAACATAAGACATGGCAACCAGGAAGGAGAGAGACAGAGAGAGAGAGAGAACTAGGAACAAAATATAAATCCAAAGTCATGCCCCCAGTGATTAACCTCCAGCTATACCCTACCTACTTACAGTTACCACCCAGTTACTCTGTATCAGTAGATTTATCTGTTGATTAGGTTAAGGCTTTATAACCTAATAATTTCACCTCTGAATATTCTTACATTGTTTCACACATGAGCTTTTGGAGGATACCACATATTCAAACCACAAGAAGGAGAGTTTCCTAAAATCACTAGGTGAAATCACAAATAATTTTACCTTTCATTTTAGAATTTCTCAACCACACATATATTTGAGTACCATCTTTCCTGATGCAAACTTCACAATGATACATCTCCAGATCTGTAATCAGATGAGGAAAGAGTTGAAGAGTGAGAGCAGTCCATTTTTGAGTTGCCAATTTCTAAGGCTGAAGTAGCAGCAAGGAGGTCTCTAAGAAAGCATGTGCTTTCTCTCTGGGATGAGATTCACATAGATATCTCAAATGCATAGTAGAAGTTTCCTATGTACTAGGACTAAGGATTGAATCTTGGCATATTCATGAGATGGGCAACATTTTTTGTCTTCAATACATTTTCTTTTCCTTCTTGTGGATCCTCCTCACAGTATCCTCTGGAATTCAGCAGCTACAAGGATTCATTCCTTTTTTTCTCTTCTTCTTTCATTCAAATCCCTAAACATTAATTCTAAAAGTCTGCTTATAAATCTTTCCTATTCTCATGTCCTAGGGAAAGTATGAATAAGTATTCATAAGTATTTCTTATAGCAACAGTAATGGTTTAAGAGTTATCAAAGTCAAAATTAAAGGAGAAACTGGAATTCTAGGCATCCATCATTGGCAGGGAAGAGTGTTGGCTGGGTTGAGGTCAAAAGGGATTTGTGCTGTGTCTTCTGTTGAGTCAGCTGGATCTTCTATTTTTGAGTGAGTCTTTTTCTGCTAGACATTATTAGTAGCACTAGAAAAAAAAAGAAATAACCGTCTATTCTGCTTTCAAAAAATAACATACATTATATACAATAAGTGTTCCCATCTAACCATATAAATGGCTTTCTTTTGTTTTCTTTTTCTTTCCTGCTGAGCATACAGAGAAGAAAAGAAAAGCAGAAATTAAAAGTTGCAGAGTTCCTACTCTCTGCTAAACATTTTACATATATTAGTTCACTTAAGCCTCATTAACGGTTTGTAAAAGAAGAATTGCTATCTTTTCTTTTTAACAACCACCATCGTTTATTGAGCCTCTCCTGGAAGACAGCCAGTTTCCTGCCTATTGCCTTCATTTTCACCATTACCCTGTGAAATAGGGATCCCCTTAGTACTGTTTTTTTGCAGATGAGGAAACTCAGGCTCAGAGCAGCCAATATGCACAGCTATAAATACAGAGCTAGAATTCGGGGCCTATTAGCATTTTTCATAAGATTAAAAATAGCCAATGATTGTATAAATGGACAATAGTTAAAATGAGAAGCAAACTAACCGATAGCAATGCTATTTTTGTTACGATGACTGGGCATGTGTGTATGTAGTTGAGATAGATATTTCTTTTTTCAATTCTTTCTAACTCTTTTCAATTCCAAGTTCTTTTCTCTGAGCCAATGAATGAGTAACTTAAAAACAAAGAAACAAAAGGACAAAAGAAAAGAAGACAGGAAAGCCTGGGAGAAAGTATTTCTACAATCAAAAGGAGAAAACCAATAGGATATATGATATTATATAAAATTAGCATTTTAGAAAAAGAAAGATCAATAATACCTATCTATGGATGATGAAGTGCTAGCCATTGCAGTAAATCCGATAGACTTTTCACACTTTAGTCTCTAATGAGTCTATGAAGGAGAGCTTATTGTCCCCATTTAACACATGAAAATGACATGATATAAAAAGGTCTAAGTAATTGACCCAAGATTAAACTTCTAGTGAGATTCAGGAGATTAGGGTGAGCTACTCACATCATCTACTCATAAATGTATCTCATATCATCTCTCCCAACATTTCTTCCTAGGTTCACATATCTATTTTCTTTTAAAAAGAAGCCAAGCCTTGTCAAGAGAGAACACTGCAAGTTTAGATTCTGGCTAGGTCAGATAATATTTTCCTTTTGGTTAGTTGGGGAGAAAGAGAGACCTTGTACTCCTTTAGAATCAAATAACATCTTAGAGATCCTACACAGCCAAAGGAACAGAAGAAAGAGCTCAAAATTCATTTCCTGTGCCAGCATAGAACCACTTCATGCAGAACTAAACCAATCATCTTAGTGTTTGTAGTTTATAGAAAAGATGAGAAATTGGAGATTAAAAATAGGATAAAATGTACCATGATATAATATTCAGTTTCAGAAGGTAAACTGGAATATTGTTTTGTTTTTGAATTTGTAAGAGATATCTGGCATTTAATCTTTGATACATATCATCCATAGCTTGAGTCTCTAAGGGATACTTTTCATCTTGATTATTTTAATTTACTTAAGATCTTGGGGTAATAAACCTATCTTGTTGATAGGAGATCCAATTTGGAAAGAAAAGTGTTGGAAAGAATAACCAAAAATAAAAATAAGGAAAAATTCAGAAAATAAAAATAAAAGGACAGAAAGCAAGGTAAGCAATATTAATGCCAATGGGAAAAAAGTTCAGAGTAAAATCTATTTAGATTAGGGGATCTGACAAAATGATTGCTAATTGTGGATGAAAGAAATGACTTTCAATAACAATACAATGGTTATATTGTGGTTAGAACTATAAGAAAATAATTTCAAAAATTATACCAAGTGGTTTTAGTAGACCAATCAGTTTTTCACAGGTCAATTAGACAAAATGTAAATCTCAATGTAGAAGCTTTGAATAAATTTATCTATATAATTGAATTAATAGATACTGACTTTTTTCTCTCAGATTAAGCTTATATGTTCCTTATAAACATAGATCAAATTATCCACAGGGAATCAGTTTTAAAAAATCTTAATGCATTTCAAAAGTTGAAATGTTAAAACATGTACTCTCTCACCAAGTTGAAATAAAACTGAAAATTTCTAAAAGGTATTAAGCATTTTTTAAAAACACCAAAACCAATAAAATATTACAAGTCAGAAAAGATAAAAATTAAATACAAAATAACTCTTTATAGAGAATAAGATGATGAAGCTGGGTATGGTGGTGCATGCCAAGTCGGGAGACTGAGGCAGGAGGATGGCAAGTTCAAGGATAGCCTTAGAAACTAGTGAGGCCCTAGAAATTTAGTAAGACCCTGTTTCAAAATAAAAAATGGAAAGGGATAGGGATCTGGCTTAGTTGTAAAGTGCCTGTAGGTTCAATGCTTGTTACCAAAGAAGAAGAAAAAAAGAAAAGAAGAAAAAAAGAAAAACGAGAAGAAAATAGGATGATAACATGAATATGTACTGATATTAATGTACAACCAAGGTTGTACTCAAAGGCAGATGCATAATTTCATTAAAAATAAAATGAAATCAAGAGGCACTAAATTTAAGAAATGTAAAAACTCCTAAAGAAAGTAGAAAAATGAAATAATGAAGATAGAAACAAATTTAATAGCTTGTTCTGGAGGAAAATTGAAAATTTTTACATGTGGGAAATTTAATCAAGACTTATAATGAGAAATGACTTACTGAAAAGAAAATAGGGAATACTTTAAAATTACAATAGAATAATAGATATAATTTTGTTAATAAATTATAATAAAAAGCAAACTTTTGCTAATAAACTTGACAATTGCAATAAGATATATGATGAGACAATTATAAATGCCCAAAATATTCTCAAGAGAAGTAGAAATTTTGAATAGAACAATAAATAGAATTAATTGGATGCAACGACATTGTGTACATATTTAAACTTTCAGAGAAAAAGTAAGGGCAATAGTCCCTAATGCACTGAACACATCCCTGATTCTAAAACTCATTAAACTAATGCTAGTGATTCAAATCTAAAAAAATCTAGTTATAATACAAATTGACTAGTAGCACTTATTGCAGGAATGTGAAAATATTTCAATATTGAGGAACTGATTCATATAATCTGACTGTTGAATAGTACTAAAAAGACAATATTATATGGGCATTTTGATATTTAACAACATTCCTTTGACAAATTTCAGCATTATGCCTCAATTAAAAAATAACTACTATAGGGAAGAATTAGAAGATGTCTGACTAAAAGTGAGTTTTAAGTATTTGTATCAAACAAACAATGTTGGCATGCATTCCTCTTAATAATAAAGCTCTGTGAATGCCTCTTGCAGAATTAGGAAAATTACAAATAATATAGTTCTTTTTATTGTTACAGTAACTTACCTTTGGTTTCTTGGGGGGAGGGGATTACTGGGGATTGAACTCAGGGGTACTCATCCACTGAGCCACATCTCCAGCCCTATTTTGTGTTTTATTTAGAGACAGGGTCTCACTGAGTTGCTTAGCACCTCACCATTGCTGAGGCTGGCTTTGAACTCGTGATTCTCCTGTCTCAGCCTCCCAAAGTGCTAGGATTACAGGTGTGTGCCACCACACCTGGCTAGTAACTTACCTTTGTAAAGAGACTTTGCAATCAGTAGAATTAAGGTAGTAAACATAAATTATTAGTGTATCACTTGTGAAGAGGAAATCTAATTTTTATTATTAGTAAATGATTCAAATATTCATGGCCAAAATCCAAGAAAATCCATGAATAAACTATTAGACTTATCAAAGACCTAGTGACTTTCCTAGGTTAAAATCAATTGATCAAGATCCTTTGCTTTTTTTAGACGATAAAAATTGCCAGTTTGGAAATGAAATGGGGAAAAAATTCTCATTCACAATATCAATAAAAATGGAAACTATGTAGGTGTAAATAAAAAATATACAGGTTCTGCATTTAAAAATGAAAAATACAAAATCAAAGACCCATAAAAAAGTGCTGAATAAATAGAGATAATAATAAATAAAAAGAGCTGAATAGAGATAAATAATACCTTTTACATGGAAATATAATATCACATAAATTCTTAGATTCCTTCCAAAATCTTAGCAAATGCACAATCTTAGCAAAATGACATAACCTTAGCAAATGACATAATCTTAGCAAAATGGCACTCTTCCCAAAAGTCCTGATCAAACAGAAATGCCCTATTCCCTCTACCAATTCCAAAGTATCTTCCATATACCAAGAACCAAAGCTTTTTTTTAATCAACACATATTTATTGAATGTCTACAGTATGCTAGATACTATGTTAGAGATAGAATAGAATCATGTTTATAAAGGCATTTACTAGTTGTTATGAAAAACTCCCAATTCTCTGTGGATTAATAGAATGAGAATCCCAAAATGGATGTTCTAGGTTAGAGAAATGTTCTCCTTCTTATGACTCAGGCTTCTTCTCTCCTGTGGTTCCAGCATCTGCAAAACATGGCTTCCAAGATCTTTATCCTTTTCTTTATTTCTGTCCATTTAAGGCAAAAAGAGTAGATTGTTTCAGAAGAGAATTTTATGTGGACCGTTTCTAGAAATGGTCCACATCCACTTGAGCCCACATTCCACTGGTCATAACTTGGTCATATGGTCATACCTAACTCAGAGAGGTTGGGAAATGCAAGCTAATTGTGTGCCCAAAGATTTAATAAAACAGACTTTCTACCTGCTCACTGGCCATTCACAATATAGCTGAGGAGATGAGTATTGACTAAATAACTTATGAAACCTACAAACAATTTCAACTGTGGCAGGAATAAGGTGCTTATTATTTATAGTTCATTTTAATCTTATTAGAGAAGCCATATGTATTCTCTGAGGAAGTGAGACTTGGATAGCAAAGATGTGTAGGTAAAGAGAGGAGGGAGAGGTACAGAGAGACCTTGTGAGGGTAAGTTCATAGGGGGCAGCAGGAGGCAAGGGACACACAATGCTACAGGAGGCTGGAAAGACCCTCGCCTGCACCAGGACTGTGGGCCCCTTTGGAGCTTGAAAGCTACTTTATGGACAATAGGAAGCATTGAAGAATTTTAAGTAGACAATTCCCTTGGTCTGATTTACATCTTGGAAAAATCACTCTTCCTGCATTGTAAAAAATGTGTTGGGGTTGAGGAAAAAATAAATGTGAGGAAGCCTTTTGGGAGGCTACAGCTGAATGGTAATGACTTAGTCAAGGGTGGTAGAGGTAGACATGGGACGTAGAAAAATTAGAGATATTTTGGAAATAAATTCAACAAAGTTCATCAGTGATAAACTGAACTTTGTTATTCATCTGCTTAGTCCTTTTGCTGGATGATTTGCCTACATGTAACTTCAATGTTTACTGATGAACTTTAAAAGTGAATAACTGTTGTTGGGAAGCTAAAAGCTAACTTATATAGCTTTGGATCAGACTTTCACAAAACTCAAGCCATGTTAAGAGTTGTTAGTGGCTTGAGTCTCATAACCCCTTTCTGTGTCAATACCTTCTCCCTTTGATTCCACTTCTGCATTTGATCACAGGGAGGGAGAAAAACAGGTCCATGGAACTAACGTGTGTCATGATGAACTATGTTTTTCTATGGGCATTTGCATTATAAAAGATTTTAGGGGAAAAGCGTACCTATTTAAAGAGACTAACACACAGAAATAAAGCAATGGTGCTTTGAATATTTGGTGAAAAGCAGCCTTTAGGTTGTGCAGCAGATACGTCTTTCAGTAACTTCAATAAGGATATTAATTCTGGTTCCTCTTGAGACTTCATAACTTTGGTGGGGAAAGCTCCTTAAGGCAGCCAAACCCTGGAACTAAAGTTTATCCCAGGATCACCGAGACATGTACATGCTTATGGGCTGAAGTAGGATCTGAAGTTTAGTCTACCTTATTACAACTTGACTTCACTGGGCAGAACTTAAAAATCAGAGGTAGATTCTATTTGTGGCTGAAGATAAACATATACCTGCATTTAAAAGTAGTTTTGTATGTATGCAAAAATTATGTATTCTATTTTTGTGTATGTACCCTTCAGGAAACCACAAACCACTCAAAAAGGCATTATTTATGGATGCCTTTCCACTGTGGTTAAGAATTTGCTGCCCTAGTTGAAGCAGATTATAGGAAACCCTTCTTCTTTTTGTCCCCTTTCTACTTCTTCTACAGCTAAAAATATGTGAGGTCTTGTGAGGTGGCACCTATGTATCCCTAGATGCCTCCATGTCTGTGTTTCTGTGGGTGTGTGACTGTGTGACTCAGCTATGTCACTTGCTCAGCCCCCAAGAAACCCACACTTGCTTTTGAGCTGAACACAAGGGCTAACAGAGTCCCTCTAGCTAGAACTAAAAGAAAGAAACAGAATTTTGTTGCTGGCAGATACAACCCTTGGCAGAAAACCCCCATGTGCACCTGTTCAAATAGAACTCGAGTGATTTTTAGTTTCCCAGCATTTGGCTGACAAAAGAGTGCAGAGTGATTCTTCATTTATTTTACAATTCAGTGAGCACCAAATTAAGTTTAATAGCCATGATAAACACACACATGCACACATACCTCCCCATTCCCAATTAAAAAAAGATTTATCACATTCTGGCTAATAATAAACACTTCACTTCAGCTTTTTTTTTTTTAACACCATGAAACTATTTTAGGCCATTTAATTATTATTTAATCAAAGGATTTGTAACATTTTTTTTCCCAAGGACTTTTGTAATACTTCATCTACAGCCTGTAAATGTTGCTGATGTTTGTACTTAGAAGGGGAGTAAGTAGTGATGTTCAGTAATACTGAGTGTAGGAGTGCGTGAGGTGACACCCGTGTTACATATCCAATGGAGTGCATTAAAGAAGGAGGAGAGAAAGAGGGTGGACAGACAACTAAATGTTTGAGTTCTTGTTCTCTGTGATGAGTTTTGGGAGATTGGTCAAAGATATCTTCCCTACCAGTCTGAATAACTATAAGTGATAGTCTTAGAATCACTTTTGATTGACAGTTACCTATGAGTCTTTTGCTAAAGCTGGAACAAAGCTGATTTTAATTATGACTTTGGCCAACTGCAGCCTATGTGCTCAGTGAGTGGGAGTCTTATCCAGTCCTTAGGGTTGGCATATGTCCCCTCCCATGACCAGTGTCCTTTCATACAATTATGAGCTTGCAAGAAATAATTTAGAATCCTCACATCCAGATTTGGGGTGGGGGAGGAGAGGCCATTGAATTGACTAGTATATTGTGATAGAGACAGAAGGAAAATAAAATGAAAATGCTCTATTTGAATATTATTAGTTAGTCCATTATTAATTAGTGAGCACTTAATAAAAATATTGATCTCCTGGTTGAGTTTTGTCATGTGGACAAATGATGCTTTTGCATCCTGAATGATGCTGGTGCATTTATTAGCTTTGAAATTCTGAAATTACTACTTAGCTTTCTGAAATTACTACTGAAATTACAACTTACTAATGCACCAGCATCATTCAGAATGCAAAAGATTTTATACTCCTTACCAGTGGTGCTGTTTTTCATCAGATTTATGTAAGGAATCCCAAGTATGTGGCAGATAAAACAGTTACATTGGTTGACCTGATGGTGAAGAGCGTGGAAGTTCATATACTCAGCTTTCACCTTCGGTGCTACTCATTTCTCAGGGAAGATCTTTATGGGACTTCCAAGCTCTGTGGAACCCAGCTTAGAAAACCCATGGAACTGAAACCTGTAGTTAGGAATATGCTAGTGGCCAGGAGGCAGTAGTGAGTACCTAGCTATAATGTGAGAATGAAGGCAGAGGAAGGACAGTGGAAGCATGGCCACATGGGTCCATGACTGTTCACTGCTTCTATGGTAAGGGATTGTCATTACATTCTCATCACATTGGGCCCTTTTATATATTAGGTCCTTTTCAGACAAATAATTTTTCTCAGGGCACAAAATATGTGTGGACATGTTGGGTCAAGTCTAGGAGGAAACACAAGAAATAACACGTCTGGCCAGGCACGGTGGCGCATGCTTGTAATCCCAGCACTTAGGGAGGCTGAGACAGGAGAATCGTGAGTTCAAAGCCAGCCTCAGCAACGGTGAGTCTATAAAATTAATTTATTTAGTGATTTTCTCTTCCTATTTCTCAGCAAGGAAAAGATCATTCAGTTGTGGTTTTAGAGCATTTGGGTCAGAGTATCTTAGTAATTAAAAAGCTATTTAAAAATAGAGAATAAAATTTCAGGAAAAGATGGTAAAGTGATGTCTTCTTTTCATTTCACCTGCCCCACTGTCTGAAATCTTTCGAGGGCAGAGAATGTAAGAGGGAACATTAAGAGACCCCAAGTTAGATCTACTGATGATTACCAAAGTCCATGGCCACAGATAGGAGTATTAGCTAACTCTGGGTAAATTTAGACTAATTTAAGAGAAGTTGCCAAAAATAAATAACCACTCAAATTGAAAGCAAGATGTTGTTTCCTTTGAAACTAAACCAAAGGGTCTGTTAGAATGATAGAAATGGAACATGGTGAGTGTTAGAAAGGAAGAATAGGGGAGATGCATGAAGTGTGCTATTTGGCATGGCACAGCAGTGGATCAGGGGCTAAAAGAAAGAGAGTTTGAAAACACAGTTTTTATTGTTTTACCTTTTGTGAATGAATCCTTGCTCTGGAGAACTGGCTTAGAGCCCAGGAGCCCCAAATTCATGAAAGGAACTTGTTGAAAGCATGGTAGCTGCTCATCAGTGTTCACTATACAGAATGATTTATACTCTATGTAGGGAGGTAGGGAGCAGTATTTAAAGCTGATTGATGGTTTCTTGGGTAGACATTGTAGAAAATTAATAGGAAACCAGTCCAAAACAATATTACTAATGTTGTACTATTCACTGACCCAATTTGCTATGTGTTTAAATAATCAGCCATGGCATACTCCTAATCCTTAGGCCTATTTGAATGAATTTCAGAAAATTAAATGTGAGAAGAGAGTTGCCCACATTCAAATAATAGGAAGAAACCCAAAATCGCTGATATGCATATGAGGCACATATTAATTGAGCAAATATTTGAGAACGAATTTGTACTATTTTAGGCAATGGGAATAGAGCATGAAGCAGAGGTGTTGTAGCACTTCACTTTCAGAAGGGGTGAAATGAATATCTTATGCAAAGGGCAGTTAAAGCCAGTTCATGGGAACTGAAACCTGTAGTTAGGAATATGCTAGTGGCCAGGAGGCAGTAGTGAGTACCTAGCTATAATGTGAGAATGAACCTTGGTGAAACAGAGGATCTCTTCAAATGAATTCCTCTTTACACACTCAAAGAAATTACAGAGAACAAGCGAACTCAAATAGGAAATGATACAACAATAAATGATAGCTAGAAAGTAACTCAAAACTAAAATAACACCATGGCAGGAATGATAAGCAGGGCAGAGGCAAGAAACTGGCCCTCCACAGGGTAGGGGTGCTTGTGGGGGTTTCTACACCCTGGATGTGGACTATATGGGGAAAGAGCCTTGGTGGAGTTGTAATAGGTTCCCCCAGAAGAGTGAGGAGCCTTCAACAGATAGAGGTAGGAGGTGCAGAGTTGGATTCTCCAAGGCTGAGGATAGAGCACTGGCTGTATATGTGGGCTCACTGATGAAAATCCACTTATGAATTTATACACTTTCTTGTTTGTATGTTTTATCTCAATATAAAAGTTTACTAAAAACAATGAAGGTGTAATGATGAGAAAGAATGAAATTCTTTGCAGAGAGAACAAAATGAAAAAGCATAATTGGTATGTTACTATGTGTGCTGATAAAGAGAATAAAAGCAGAGAGATTTAAGAGAGAGAGAGAAAGAGAGCGAGAGGAAAAGAGAAGAGAAAAACAATTCTTCATTGCTACGGCATAATGTATATAATTCATGATAATCTAGCCTTACCAAATGGGAAGTGATAGGCATAGACCTTCAGAAAAATTTCTTGCAGTTGCAAGAAATAAAATGACTTTAAAGTGGGAGGTGTCATGTTGCGTTTCTTCCATGATAAACCAGTGGTTAAAAATGGTCATCATAGCCCTAACTTTATGTATGACTGCATATATGTTGTGATTCTATACAACTTACAACTAGAGAATTGATATGTTATCCTCTATGTACAATGAATCAAATTGCACTGTTATCATGTGAGCCTAAATAGAACAAATAAATAAATTGAATATAAAAAAAAACTAATACAAACTTTCAGGTAACAAGAGTCAGCACCTCACAAGGAAGCTGAGAAAAGAAAATACAACAATATTTTGCATCTGGCATTGCCATGGAAAATATACAAGATGCCTGATATACTAGATGCAAGGAATAATGAATTGCACTTATTAATTTATTTATTTTCAAAGTACTTGCTGAGCCTTTACTATGGGATAGACCTTGTGGTAGATGCAAAGACATATATCAGAGAAGAAGATACTGGCAGAAGATAAATTATGGTACTAGAAAATATAGGTAAAGGCCCTGTCTCTACAGAAAACATGAAATAGGGCTGGGGATGTGGCTCAGTGGTTGAGTACCCCTGAGTTCAATCCCTGGCACCAAAATAAATAAATAAATATATATATATATATATATGTGTGTGTGTGTAAAGGAAAAAAAACCAATAAATTGCAATGTTTGGATTAAAGGGTTTCTAAACAATAGAAAAGGAAATATGTATAAATGATAAAAATTATATGGATTGGCTAGAAGAATAAAACCCATTTTTGAGAGAGGATAAAACAAAGAAAACATTTTGAGAGTATTGCATCTGCAACAGAACTTTACACTCAATATTTCCTATTGCTTTGAAGTTTGATGGAGTTGCCACAAAATCTACATGGGATAAGTATGACAGCAGGGAGCTGTCACCATGTCCCTCATCTTACCATGTCAGTATAAGCTGCCAGCACCTGCCTTCTTTTTTTTTTAATAATATCTTTATTTTGTTTATTTCTATGTGGTGCTGAGGATCGAACCCAATGCCTCACATGTGCAAGGAAAGCGCTTTATCACTGAGCTACAACTCCAGCCCCAGCACCTGCCTTCTTGTCTGATGGCTTTCTCTGGCTGCTGGTGTGTGCTCAGCCTGCACATCTTCATCAAAGACTGGAAATGCCAAGGAATTAACCACTCCTTGCCCACAACAGTTGTCAAGCAGCCCTCAATCAATGATAGACTGATTATAAACATAGTATATTGACACATAGATAGATAGGTATATAAACATCCCCATCCCTATTTTGTGTTTTATGTAGAGACAGGGTCTCACTGAGTTGCTTAGCACCTCGCAGTTGCTGAGGCTGGCTTTGAACTCAAGATCCTCCTGCCTCAGCCCCCCAAGCTTCTGGGAATACAGATGTTTGCCACTGCACATGGTGAGATAATAAACTTTTTATATTCAGGATGTGTGTGTCAAATGCCTTTGATAATTAAGCTTTGGTTAAAAAAAATTCCTCTCCTTTAGCTTGTCAAAACAATTAGTTTTACTTTTCATATAGAACTATTGCCTGGAGCAGTAATATTTTCTTAGTAATCTAAATTTTAAAAAATTGTTGCTTAAACGTAGACAAAATCCTCTGTGAGATAGTCCTGTAATGAAAGTAAAAGTGCTTTGAAATATTAAAGAGACAAGAGAGAGCCATATATTGGCTAAATGGGGTACATGAGAGAGATACTTCAAGAACTTAGAAGTGAGGTATGAAAAGGAAAATTCAAAATAACCCTTATTGAAATTCATTGAAAATAGTCTCCTGTCAGACATACTGTAGGCCATTAAAACTAAAATGACTCTAGATTAAAGGAAAATATACCAATTAATAGTAAGGAAGCTAGGCATGGAAAAGAAGGTGCTTGATGAAAAGTGAGATTTATGAAAAGGAGAGCAAAATGAAATCAGGGTAGAAATTGTGAAAAGTTGGTAAGTTGGTAATATTTTGCAAAAAAAAACCCCAAAAACTAATTCATTTGCATCTATTGCCATAGTGTCAGAGATATTATCACAATTACTATGCCTGGCCTTGGTGACTGTCTCTCTTTCCTTTCTTCTTCCCTATACCTTTAATTTTACTCTTTTCCTTTATCGGAATCATAAGATATTTAATTTATCTTATGATGTTTTCAAAGAACAAGCTTTTGGTTTTCTCCTTTCTTTCATTTTTTCCTCCATTTTAAATATTTTTAAATTTTATGTTTCCTTAACTGGTGTTTGATTTTGCTGTTCATCTTTTGGTTCTTAGATGAATAATGACTTTTCCAACCATCTTCGTCTTTTAATAATAAAATCCATTAAGGCTATAAATTTTCCTCTAAATATAGCTTTTGATGTGTTCTGCAAGCTTTGTTAGGAAGTGTTCTTTCTCATTGTCTTCTTAGCAGGTTTTAATTTCCGTTGCAATTTCCTGTTTCACCAAACATTATCTAGGAATCTGCTTCTTCATTTTCAAGTCATTAAGATATTTTTTTGCTACCACTTATTTATTTCTAATTTTATTAGCTTCTGAAAAGAGAATATAACTTACAAAAAGCTGTCAATTTACACACTTATCTAGGGTTTGTTGGTTTCCCTCTCCAGGTCCACACAAATGACCAACCTTTAAAAATGTTCCAGGAATATTTTTAAAATGCAGTCAAAAGATAAGATGTGCACATCAACCACTGTTTTTCAGCACATATGGGCTTGTTTGTTATCTAATTTTCTTTATTTTTTGAGCTAGTTCTTTCAGTGCTGAGAGTATATTAATGTGTACAACATAGTCTTATTTATAGGAAATGCTCTTTGCTTTTAAAATAAATAAGTTTTGAGCTACTATGATAATTGGCTCATACCCGCTATGACTGCTATATCTACAATTGCATCATTTATCATTATATGATGTGCTTTTTGATCCTTTTCGGTTCTTTCAACCTTAAATTCCACTTTGTTGATATTGATTTTGCTAGGTTTATTTTTGTTTTTATTTTCCTGGTGAAGTCCATTTTTCTTTATGTTATTTTAAAATTATTTTAAATGTTCCTTGTGGATGACATCTGGCTGTTTTGTTCTAAGCCTGTGCATCAAGGGGTATCACATACTTCCACTTTTTCATCAAACTCTCACCAGCTTTCATATGAACAAATATGAGTTAATTTGCTAGAAGATTTGAGACCACATGAACCAGAATTGAACCAATCTAATTGCCCAGCCAAACCTCATTGATGAAGAAATATTTTACCTATTTTGACAGAATTCTTTTCTTTTGTATTTTATGCAGTGACTAAAATAACTGATGCACTACTTATTTTAAGTTTATTATTGCGAATATTATTGTTTCTTCCTTTCCTTTATCTTGGTTTTACTTTTTATTCTCTTTCTCCCTTTGAAATTTGGGAGACTACTCTATTCCCCCTTGTCATTCAGGTTAATTTCTATTCTCTTGATCTAAATTATCAGTTAACAATATCTACTATTTCTTACAAAAAAAATGATTACCCCTTCCCATCAAACACAAAAAAGAAAATCACTGTTTTTTTCCTACTGTGCTCTCTCATCCAGTAAAATCAGTTATACAAACACATTCCCTCTCCTCTCCTCTTTTCTAAATGGCCCAAAAGAGCTGCCAAAGTGTTTCTACTGCTTCCCTGTAACCATTTCTCCAAGGACTGACAAAGACTACTATTTATTAATTTTTTAAAAATTAACTTTTTCTTAATTTTATCCCTTTATTTCTTTAATTTTTATCATTAATTTCTGGTATCCCATGTTACTTAATATAGCCTATTCCCATTCATTTTTAAGCCTTGTTTATATTTGTCTTCATAGCTTAGTAACCAAGTATGAACTTGTGTGTGTGTGTGTTTGTGTGTGTGTATATCATACATAATATACACATATGTGTGTGTGCGACATACACATTATTATATTATTATTGATAACATTTTTCATCTTTTGGGTTTCTAATTTTCTTTTCATATGTTGTTGGGATAGGGTCTTTTCAGCACTACTCAGATGGGTTCTTGACTTATTCTCTCCAAATTCTTTCTGCTTCTTAAATAGCTTTTGTTCATGCTAATAGATTAATGGAGTCTTGGCTGAGCACAAGTTGGCACTGTTTCACCATCCTCTTTCTTCCAGTGTTGGTGATAAGGTACTATTTTATAATGGAATATTTTTTTCTGACTTTTGGAATACTAGATGTACATTTTCTTTTGAGAACAGAATTTTTTTCCCCATCACCTATGGAAATGTCATTTGAAAAATATTTACTCAGTCTGAATCTTAATGAACATATAAAATGTGTGGTTCCAGTTCTTCCTCAGCTTTGTAAATTATCCTTTTGGTTTATGCTTGGTTTCCCCCTGTGTATGCATTTTTCTTCTACAAGGATAATTATTGATATTACTGATCACTGACTCAATTTTATTTCTCTCTCATGGCATCTCTCTCTTGGTAGACACTGTCTGCTTGAGAAGTTCTCTTACTTGACCTTCTAGTCTACTAACTTGGGTCTCAACAGTCCTATTTTCTCCTTGAATAAGTCCAGTGAACGTGATATACTCAAATCTCCTTAAAAGTGCCTTTACTTTATTTTCTAATTCAGTTTTTTTCCCCTCTGTTCTGCTCTAATAGTTTCATTTCACTGAATATAAGTCCTGATAGTTCCCCCTGATCCTTTCCTTGGCTAATGAGTTCCCATGGATTGGTTGTTCTTTTCCTTTAGTGACTCACTGGAATTCTGATATGGTGACTAGAGTATTCTAAAAGGATCCTACAGGCAGCAGAAAGCAAAGGATTCTATGCCCCTTTGGGGTACATCCTAGAAGCAGACAGGATGGCACTTTTCACCTCTCTTATCCCCCTGTGCATTCTTTCTTCCCACGGAAGAAAATGCACAGTGGGTCTGTGGCCTAGTTTGGACAGCTAGACTCTCAACCAGAACCCTCAGTCTAGATAGCAGATGGAAGAACCATTTCTCAGCACTACTCATACAACACTCATACAACCCATGAAATATTCTCTGCACTGTATTCTCTCTGCATCTGTCATTTTAATCTTTGGTGCTCCCCCATACCTTATCAATAACTACCCCTTTTGCTGGGGCAAGCACAGAGTCATTTTCTGTTGCTTACAGCCAATAAATCTTAACTAAGAGAAGCCATGAGCTTGTCATCACTCTATGTATCAGCTAAGATATCTCAATTTGCTGAGTTTAGCAAGGTCTCAGCATTTGGTCTTCACACTATGTAAAAAAAATATGCTGAAATGATAAGGTAAGAGAACCACCCAAGTTCCATTACAGGTTTGGACTTACAATTCACATTTGTTCCTTTATGTCTGTTTCTGCACTTGTTTAGTCATTACTATACCAAACCAACAAGCAACAACAATAACAACAAAACAAAAACTTGCTTTGTACTTTTTTTGTTTTTAGGAAATGTGCAAAGATGACTGAAAGGCTGCTGCAAAGTTAGATGGACAAGTTAGAAAGTATATAACCACAGCACAACTGGGAACCTTTCCATCCCAAACAAGGAGAATTCAAACATCTGCTTACAGATGAAACATGCAGAATCCTCTGTCTCAATTACACATTTATGTGGATACCAAAGTGAAAATGGAATGAAAATGATATTTGACACTACAAGATGCCATTTATTTTCTGATGCACTAGCTTGGTGTTTTTAGATTGGGTTCCCTAGAAGCATTTGATTTATTGAAGGTGGGATTCCAGGACAAACCCACAGGGGAGTAAGAAGGGCAGAGGACAGAACTGACCAAGGATGTGATCTGAGCTGGAGTCTAGCCTCAGTCTGATCCCTTGGGGGAAGACCTGGAGTGTGACTGTAAACACAAAGTTGAGGCAAGAAACCTGACCATTTTGTACTACATATCAATTATTCATTGGCCACCTCCAGGGCATTTCTAAGAGAACTGGCAGATTCTTTGGAGAAGTGGACAGCCAGAGAAGTTACCACTTATGCTGGCTAGGAGGTGGGTGCTGCTACTGAAGGTGATCCCAAATCAACTTCTACACCTGGGTAAATATCATTGATTGTCCGATGCCTCAGTATTTCCATCTATGAAATGCAACAAATGATAACTTCCACATAACTTCACAGTGCACATAACTTCAACACTAAAATATTTGGTAGGCCAAGAAATTAAACCCTATTTCTTTCTCTGCATACCTCCAAAAAAATAAAAAATAAAAATAAAAAACAATGCTGCTTTCAAGCCCTGGAGACTGCTTTAAAAAATATTCTTTTCTTAAAATTTTTGCTCTAATGAAAACACAAAGTTTTGGAGGGAGCCCATACTACCTTGAATACTTTAATATGCACTTGTCTAACAAAAGGAATAATATTGATTGATAAACTAAAAGTGAGGCATCAAGATTCTAATTCTGCCCATGTTATTCTCCAACTAAGTGACTTTGGGTAAGTGGTCTTCCCTTTCTGGGGTCCACCATCTTCATTTAAAAATGTTTGGGGTCAGACGAAATGATTCCTTAGTTACTTTTGAACCCTAAAAACTTGTCAGTTGCCGCTTTGATTTCTTACTTCATGCAGAGAGGAGGCAGAGATAATTTTTTTTGTTGTTGTTGTTTACAAGGAACAAGTTTTCATCTTGCAGCCTTAATACAAAAGCAAGAGAAAGAAATGTAATAGCTCTGAGGTAACAGCAGCTTTGCTTTGTTTGGATTCAGGGTCTCTGATACGACATATTGGATGTGTCAATGGAATGTGATTTATTTTGCTTCGTAACATTTGGGAACAGATATTTGGTATTTCATCCAAGGAAAGCAATTTGCAGAAACCTTTTAGAAGGTGGCTAGAGCATCAGTAATCGGTGCCATTTCTTTATGCCAACATTTCCTTAAAGCTGCACAATCTTTCATTTTAATCATCCCTCTCAGCAGGCTCCTTCTAAGGCTCTGGAGCAGGGCATCCACCCCTTAGAAATGAGGTTCTATTTTTAAAGTCCACCAGCCAACAAACTCCCTATTAATCGTGAGAAATCTGCTCAGATGGCTGCTCTTCTGGGTTCTCCATGTCCCCCACCCCCCTCTCCACACCCCATCTGCACAGCCCTCCCCCGGAAGATATTTTTAGTTCTTAGCAGCTACGTCCTTGAGAATTACTAGGTGGATGCTATACTTTGCTCCCAAGTAAACATTTAAGAGATTCACATTTTTCATTCCTAATATTTTCAGAAAGATTAAGAATCCCGCTCCTTAATACAGTTCAGTATTAGTAAAGGATCAGCCCAGATTTTAAAACCTTCATCTGCCTCAGAATTCCTCTTTCTTACAAGGAGATAAATATTCTATTTATTCAAGGTTACTTAGTCTTCTCCTGTGGATCAGGGGTGACTTTGACCTGTTCCAGAGATGATCTCTCTAAAAAGCAGCACTGGGAATTATGTTTGGGGTGGGAAACTCTTATCTCTCTTACTGCATACATATTCCTTAAGGGTTCCAATATGAAACCAGTAAATGCAGATATCCCTTTAAACCACCGTGTCAGGATATAGCAGTTATAGTTCATAGCCCAACATGTATTTCGGACAGCTATAATTGTCAAAATATTTTCAAAGCACTTATAGGAATTCCAAGAAATAAGATGTCTACTAAGAATTTAGCATATGTGAACAGAAGTGTTTAATCACCAACCTTCCACAATGGAAACCGTATTGCTTAGCATGTTATTCATTAGCTGCTTTGATTTGTGGACTGTGGCCTTTTTAAATATTTTAAATAGCTTATAGATGCATATAGGGAACAATTTCTAGAAAAAGGGCAAACAGTGAAGAGTCTCCTTTCAAAATCCTTTTCCTAATCTTTCTAAATATTTATGTGTATGTAATGTGTGCCATATTATATATGATACACATGTAACCTAAATACACATCACAAACACACACACATGGGCATGCACATATGTAAAGGGATTCTCTGTTGTTTGGCCACAGTGTTTTTCACCTTGCTTTACACTCTTTTTTTCCTTAAATATTATACTTTGGAGGGCATTCTATATCAACATACGTTGGATGGATGGATAGATAGATAGATAGAAAGAATATATATAGGTCTGTCTGCTTTTTCACAAATGGCTATATTGTGTTCCAATATGGCTGAACCAGAATTTATTTAACTAATCCTGATAACTGGTTTCTAATTAGCAGAGAAATGCTGAGGAAGAATGAGGAGCTCTTGATTAGTACATAATTCGAGGCTAATTACTCTTTGGTAGCTTGGTGGCTATTAGTTGATTGTTTCTTGCAATTCTCTTTCTGGTTCAGTCACAGACAGCTTCTTCTCTTTCCCTTATTCTTTCCTCTCTCTTTTCTCCTACACCTTTAGCAAATCTAAGTGACTAATATTGATAAAAAATAGTTCCAAATGTCTTCTAAAGATGAGCTCTTCATAAATAAATAAATCTTCTGAAATACC
Organism: Geosciurus inauris; assembly: GCA_004024805.1. NCBI lineage: Eukaryota > Metazoa > Chordata > Mammalia > Rodentia > Sciuridae > Geosciurus > Geosciurus inauris. The sequence goes on from PVHX01004201.1 coordinate 98,262, forward strand.
ATTATTATTTAGTTAGGGTGTGCTTGTTTCCCTGGCTTATGTTTCCCAGGGTCTGTTTTGGACTGGCACAAAAACCTTCCATTTGTTTTTCTTGTTCAGAGCCTGCAGTTTATTTTCTATAGTCTGGACACTGCTCCATGGACCGCAGGAGAAATGTGTCATTTTAGAATCCTTGGTATTTGTCAAACAGTGAACAGCATGAGGTGATGGAGCTGGCACCTGAAAGGAGCCCAGTCAATGCTGGATAGCTGACTGTCAGGTGACTCTGGTGTCTTGGGTACTTGGGTGTCTTCGCTGACTGCCTGCTTGTCTCTGTGGATGCATGAAGAGGACTATTCAAGGAAAAATAGCTGGCTCCAAAATGACATTTTCCAAAGCAGCCTTGACCTTCAGCTATTTCACTGAAAGAAACAAGGCTCCACCTTTGATTCTACTTCCCTGGATACGTGGTGGGTCTTACGTCTTATGTGAATTGATGTCTGGCCTGACACATTTCTGGGAAAAGCATCCCCAACACACCGGCAGATGGCTGGCACACCTGCTTTCCTCAATCTCTGCTTTTACAAAAAATACAGTGTTTACCTTATTCAAGATTTCTGTGTAAGATTTTGCATCTTTCCTAAAGAATATGCAGAAAGAGAAAATTCCTACATGATAGTGTAATTTTAATAAAATGTTTATTTTGACTGATGACATTACAGAGTCTCTTAAAGTATATGTTTTTCATATACTTTAATTGACAACTATTTGGGTTGAATTCTTACAGAAACTGAGATACCGATTTTTGTACAGATGATGTGGCAAGGGAGGTTTCCCAGGATGAAATTGTATGAGAGTCAAGCAATCAGGATGGGAGAGGTGAGAAAATCTGATAAGGATATAGCCTGATTCCACTAGAAAGATCTGGAACATGAGGTATACCATATAGTTGCTCTCCTTGAGATCTGAGGCTGCTCTTATCTACCTTCACATTGGAAGGTTATCATTCAATTGTTCATTATGTGATTTTGGAGAGAGGAGGAAAGCTCCATGCATTTCTAGGCGGTGCTCTACAGAGAGAAATTCTAATGAGAAGGAACAGCTGCAAACTCTTAGCAGCTGACAAGCAAAGTGACCAGGACATGGGTGCACCGGCCTGGTTTGTGGGATCTGGTCAGGACCCATCACACCACCACAACCTATGGTATAAAGCTGAGTACTTTGTGTTGTGACCTACACATTGAGCACACACATATATAGCTATATAGTAAGAAGAAAATATTCCTAAATAATACCTATTTGTATACTTACGGTTAAATTTGAATCATTTTTGCTATTTTAGTCTATCCTAATTCATAAAAACTATTAGCTGCAGTTTGAGTAAACATTAATTTACATCTATATACTATTTAAAAGCTAATTGTGTTTAAATGATTTACTTAGCTTTTTATTCCTTGATAGGTGTTTAGTGGCATTTTCAATATCAAATGACTGGAGTGACCTTATAATTGATTGTTCAAATTGGGATCCATTGGTTTACAACTATGTTAGGGTTGATGGGAAAACTGGGATGTGTATCCATACTACCACAGGCCGCCAAAGGTATTTGCCAGTAAACATCTTCAGCACATTTATTGTGTGTATTGATGTGGCAATCAGATGTGACACAAAATGGAAAGTCATTGCCATTGGGGAAAGAGAAGTGAATCAATTATAATCATATAGACAAAGGAAAAACAGCCACTGTGAAAAATGCTATAAAGGAGACATGAGTTTTCATGAGGGCCATTTGACAAAATTAGAGAAAACTTTCTGAAGCAAGTGGCATTTGATCCCCAGTCAAGGACAGATAGGGACCTAGGCAGGTAAAAGGCACAGAAAAGTCAAGGGAGTCTGAAGCAGGGTGGGTGTGGGGGATGGGAAGGTGCACCTTGTCCTTTATTTTTTCCATGAGTCTCTTTCTAAGTTTTAGTTTTTAACTTGTTTTTTTTAATCATAATATTTGAGAAGCTGGGTTATATCAAGGAACATAACGTGCGAGTTATGAGTTCATTGTATTCACGGACCTTATATTCTTGAGTTAGAGTTTGTATATGGAAGAAGTCAACCAGGGATAAAAAAGAAAACCATTACCTAATACAAGTTCACATGGTGACATTGGCATGAAGAAAATAAAATAGAGTGATATGTGTTGAAGGGATTATCATTTCCCTATGAGGTAGTCTGAGTACCTTTGCTGGACTCTCTTTTCTGGTTCATTAGTCTTGATGCATTTATGCCAGTACTATTACATTTTAATCATGGTATGTAGTAGTTTTGTATTATGTTTTTAAATCAGAAAATGTAAGGGCTCAACTTTGTTTTTCTTTTTCAAGATTGTTTTGTCTATCCAAGCGTCCATCCAAGGGTCCTTTTGAGATTCCATATGAATTGCAGGACAATTTTTCCATTTCTGCAAAAAACAAATACCAATGGAATTTTGGTATGAATTACATTGAATTTGTATGTAGTATATACTTTTAGTAATATTAAGTTGGTTTGGGTAGTATGGTTTATTTATTTATTTATTTATTTATTTATTTATTTATTTGGTACTGGAGATTGAACTCAGGGGCAATCAATCACTGAGCCACATCCCTAACCCTATTTTGTATTTTATGTAGAGACAGGGTCTCACTGAATTGTTTAGCACTTCATCGTTGCTGAGGCTGGCTTTGAACCCGTGATTCTCCTGTCTCAGCCTCCCTAAGTGCTGGGATTACAGGCTTGCGCCACTGCGCCCGGCTCCTTGGTCATTTTAATATTATCGTCCAGTCCATAAATACTGGATGTCTTTCCATTTATTTGTATCTTTAATTTCTTTTAGCATTTCTTTTTGTGTACTGGGGATTGAACTCAGGAGTACAATATCCCTGAGCCATATTCCCCAGTCCTTTTAATTTTTTTTACTTTGAAATAGAGTCTCACTAAGTGCATAGACTGGCATTGAACTTGTGGTCCTTCTGCCTCAGCTTCCCAAGTCTCTAGGATTATAGTTGTGCACCACCAGGCAGGGCTCTTTCAGCTATGTTTTGTCAACAATTCTCAGTGTACAAATCTTTCACCTTCTAGGATAGTTTATTTCTAAGTATTTTATTCACTTTTTTCCTAGTCTTCATTTCTGCATGTATCTTTATTATTTCCTGCCTCTTAACACATGATTGTCAACTTAAGATCTCTCTTCCTTTTTAATGTATGTGTTCACCTTTATAAACTTCCCTCAGTACTGCTTTTGTTGCATACCATACATTTTGATATGTTGTACTTTCATTTCTTTTAAAGTATTTCTAATTTTTATTGTGATTTATTTTTTTACCCATTGGTTATTTGAGTTATATATGTTCTTTAATTTCCAAATGTTTGTAAATTTCCCAGTTTTTCTTTTTGTTCTTTCTAGTTTTATTCTACTGTGGTCAAGAAAAAAAAAACACTTGGTATGATTTCAGTCTTTTTAAAGTTATTTGGACTTGTTTTGGGTCCTAATGTATTATCTATCCTGGAGAATGTTCCCTGTGTGCTGAGAAGAATCTATATTCTGCTGTTGTTGGGTAGAGTATGTCTTCTAGATTCAATTGGCCTATAGTATTCAAATACTCTCATTCCTTATTGATCTTCTGTCTAGTTATTTTATTCATTTTTGAAAGTGAGGTATTAAAATCTACTATTGCTGTGCTACTATCTACTTCTCCTTTCTATTCAGCCAATGTTTGCTTCACGTTTTTGGATTATTTGTTGCTAGATGCATGTGAATTTATAACGGTTTTATTTTCTCAATGAATTGACAGTATTATTATTATATAATATCCTGTTTTGTTTCTTTTGATTTTTTTTACTGTAAAACTTATTTTAGCTGGGTGTGGTGGTGCACACCTGTAATCTCAGTGGCTCAGGAGGCTGAGGCAGGAGGCTCTGGAATTCACAGGCAGCCTCAGCAAAGGCAAGGCACTAAGCAACTCAGTGAGACCCTGACTTTGAATAAAATACAAAATAGGGCTAGGGATGTGGCTCAGTGGTCAAGTGCCCCTGATTTCAATCCCTGGTACAAAACACAAACAGACAGACAAACAAACAGAAAACCTATTTTGTCTAACTTAAATATGGCCACTTAAGGTCTATTCTAGTTACAATTATATGGAATTTTTTTTTCCAACTTTTGACTTTCAGCTTGTGTGTGTCCTAGTATCTTAAAGGATTCTCTTGTAGATCCTATATAGATTCTCTTGTAGATCCTATGTAGATCCTTTTCATTATTCATGCACCACTCTACGTTTTTTGATTGGGGAATTTGGCCCATTTACATTTGAAGGAATTAGTGAAAGAAAAGGTCTTATTGTTGTTTTGTCAATTGTTTTCTTATGTATTATAGTTACTTTAATTTTTTTTTGCTTTTTGTTACCTTTTCTTTCTTTATTTTTAAAACACTCTTGATTACATTCTTATTTTACTTTATGTATATTATATTTTGTGGTTATCTTGGAAATTACATAAAACTTCTTATTGTTATAGCAGTATTTTAAAGCTGATCATTTAACCCCAGTTACATACAAAAACTACTAATTTACAATTCCCCATTCCATTTTGTTATTGGTATAATAAATCACCTTTTTATATTTGTATCTATAAGCATAATTTTTTAAGTTATAGTTAACTTTATCCTTTTATCTTTTAAATATTATACCAATATAAAAAGTGTTTCATAATCCCACAATTACAATAAGATTCTGTATTTGTTTATATATTTAGCTTTACCAGAAAGCTTTGCATTTCATCTTGCTTTCTAATCTGTTTCAACATGAAGAACTTTACCTAGCATTTTTTTTGTAACTCAGGTTAGTAGTCATGAACTACTTCAGCTTTTGCTTATCTAGGAATTTAAAAATTTTGTCCTTCATATTTGAAGGACAGTTATACCTGATATAGTACTCCTGATTGCCAGGAGTTTTTTCTTTTAATGTTTTGAATATATCAAACCACTTTCTTGTAGTCTGTAACGTTTCTATTACATAATCTACTGATAATCTTATGGGAACCCCCTTGAATGTGGCAATTTTATGTTGCTTTAAGTGTCTTTATTTGCTTTGATTTTCAAGTGTTTGATTATAATGAATCTTGACATAGGTCTTTGTAGGTTATCTTATATGGAGTTTATTCAACTTCTTGTAATTTACCCAACTACTTTGTTTTTCCTTTCTCCTCAAGTTAGTTTTTTTTTTTCATTTATTTATTCTAATTAGGTTTACATGATAGCAGAATTCATTTTGATTCATTGTACACAAATGAAGCACAACTTTTCACTTCTCTGGTTGTACACAATATAGAGTTATACCATATGTGCAGTCATAACATGAACGTAGGGCATTGTGGTCCATTGCATTCCACCACCTTTCCTGCCCCCTTATCCTATCCCTCCTTTCCCTCCCCTTTGACCAAAGTTTCTCCATTCTTCCCATGCCCTCTCCCTCATTATGGATCAGCATCCACTTATCAGAGAGAACATTCAGCTTTTGGTTTTTGGGAATTGGCTTACCTCACTTAGCATGATATTCTCCAACTCCACCCATTTAACTCCAAATGCCATAAATTCTCTTTTAATGCTGAGTTATATTCCATTGTGTATATATACCACAGTTCTTTATCCATTCATCTATTGAAGGACATCTAGGTTGGTTCCACAGTTTAGCTATTGTGAATTGTGTTGCTATAAACATTGAAGTGGCTGCATTACTGTAGTATGCTGTTTTTTAAGTCCTTTGAGTCCAGAACAAAGAGTGGGACAGCTGGGTCAAATGTTGGATCCATTCCAAGTTTTCTAAAGAATCTCCATACTATTTTCCATAGTTGTTGCACCAATTTGCAGTCCCACCAGCAATGTATGAGTGTGCCTTTTTTCCCATATCCTCACCAACACATATTGTTGTTTGTGTTCTTGATAACTGCCATTATGACTGGCATGAGATGAAATCTTAAGAGTAGTTTTGATTTGCATTTCTCTAATGACTAGAGATGTTGAACATGTTTTCATATATTTGTTGACTGATTATATATCTTCTTCTGGGAAGTGTCTGTTCAGCTCCTTACCCCATTTATTGATTGGGTTGTTTTTTGCTTTTGGGTTTTTTTTTTTTTTTGCTGTTTTTAGACATTGTTTTTTCAAATAAGCTCTCCAACACTTTCCATCTCTTCTTCATGTAATCCTCATAATGTCTGTATTGGTCAGCTTGATGCTTTCCCATAAGCTTTTACTAATACTTTTCTGTGCTAGATCAGTCTACTATTGAATTCCTCTAGTGAATTTTTCAATTCAGTTAATGTATTCTTCAGCTCCAGAATTTCTGTTGGTTCTCTTTTTTTATAGTTTTTATCTCTTTTTAAAAATATTCTCATTTTGTTCATACATTTTCCTGACAAATCACAAACTTTGTGTTGTTTTATAGTTCATTGAGCTTCTTTAAGACAATATTTTGAATTATTTATAAGGTAATTCAAACTCACAGATATGTCTTTATGATTAGTTTTTTTATATTAACTTTGTTCCTTTTATTGGACAATGTTTCCCTCTTTCTTCATATGCTTAATTATTTTTGGTGGTATTTGTGCATTTGGATAAATGGCCTCCTTCCTTAAGTCTTTATGGACAGCCTGTGTACAGAGGAAGATCTTCCATACTCTGTCTAGGCAGAGATTCTTGGGACCTCTCATACCTTTTGGCACAAATACCTTTTGGTATCTTCTCTGGGATTGTGCATAATTTCTGAATTAAAGTGGTTTGCTGTTTTCTTTTCAGGAGCATTTGGCCTCTTGCTCTCTCTCTTGGTGTGTGACTGGTGTGTGTCTTCCTGAAACTGCATCAAGGTGCTAAACCCTCTTTTTTTTGTTCTCAGCCTCTTAAGTATCAAGTCAAAGCAGTCCATCAGATACCTCCATACAAAATAAGAATCTTGGCCACACATTCCACTTTTCTTTTTCCTCCTGTAGGAGAAGCCCAAAATTTTATCCTGATAATGCTGAGCTGCACCATCTTCTGTTGGCAGTATTGAAGGTTTCCTGGTTTGCACTAAGACATGAACTCTATTTTTTTTCCTCTATGGCCTCTAGACAACAGAAGTATGCCAGACCCTAGTCAGTACTCTGAGTTAGGTGAAACAGAAGCCAGTTCTCACTAAAGCCAGAATGTTGAACACAGATTGCACTCTTTTCTTTCCCTCTTGATAGAAGAACCATCTATTGGACTTTTACTCCCCAAAGCTCCCTGCTGTGTCAGCTTGGTGGAAGAACAATCATGGGTAAAATGAAATAATTTTTCTTATCCATTTCAATGTATCTATTCTTAGCTTTGAGCATGCTTGGGGTTCTGCAATTTTTAAAAATGATTTCTGAAGTTCTCCCAAAGGCTTTTTGGAAAGAATAGTTTTAAGTCAGTGGGGGACTTAATTCTGGGGATGGGAATGAGGTCTGAGGTTTCCTATTATGCTATTGGCTTTAAAGACACCATTTAAAAGAAATAGTTGTTGAGGAAGAGGAGAGAGAGGGAAGATAGCTGGAATTATGAGGACGCAGTAGGACTTTCAAACAATGTAGCAGGTACTACTGCAGATTGTGTGCTGACAAGAATAAATCAATACAGAGAAATGACAGATTATACTGTATATCAAAATAATGATTTTCAAACTTTTGTGTGCATTTGAACATATGGCAAGCTTGTGAAAATACAGATTGCTGAGCAGAAACCCCAGAGTTTCTGAGTTAGAAGGTTGTGGTATTTGCTTTTCTAGCAGGTTTCCAGGTGATGCTGCTGCAGCTGGTCCTGGGACCACACTCTGAGGGTTTCTGCTCTAGAGAAAGAATGAAGAGAGGATACTGGATGCAGATAACATAGATTTTTTTTCTCTCTTGGTTTTGCTTTCTCAGGAACATTGATGAACATGTCAGTCATCTAACAAGTACTGTTTTGTTGCTTGGTTACAGAAACTTTTGATCTTGAACTAAAAGGGAGAGAACTCATTTCAATCATTCTCCTCTGTGTCTCTATAACTGTATATGTTCTTCTCAGATAACATTCCATGTTAGATATAGAACATGAGGTCATTTGTGCATTTTATACCAGCTCTGTTAACTATCTTTTGTACGGACTTCTTTCTTGGCTCAGGATTATCACCTCTCCTTCACAACTTTTTCAGCTGCTTATAAGGTTCTAATTTTCTCCTCAGGTAGCAATTTGGAGCAGGTGTAGTGATTTCTCTGACAGAATCAGTGGGACTTGAGAGGAACTCTGGGGACATACACCTCATCAGCTTGTCAACAGAATTCCAGCATTGGCCACATTTTAAATTTTGCAGCAATTCACACAATGGGGTATCTATGCCCCTGGTAAGCTCACTTAAGTGCTCAAAGTTTCAAAAACATGGCAAGAGCCCAGAGATTTTGACAGAATCTGAATATTGCCTACTTGATCCACCATGGAATGATTATGTTAGCTATACACACAAAAAAAAATTAAAAAAATAAAAATGAACACAGTAAACCTGTGATGTGTAAAGAAAAATGTCAAAATTTTCACACTTTAAAACTTATCTCATGAGGGAAAAGGGTTTTTTTTAGAATAAAAATCAGCAACTTTTGGTTAAAAAAAAAATCTCTCTCTACACAAGCTGCATCTGTTCAAACGTCTGTCTTTTCTTGTCAGATCCGCTTGAGTTGAAGTTCCCAATGTGTTAAAGTCAGCTCCAAGTTCTTTTAGGGGCTGAGAGTATGGAATGTACTGAACACCCAACCTCAGTGAGCTGAAGTGGAAATGAAAGGAAATCCATTTTGAAGACTTTCTTCCTCCCTCTCCCCTGTATTTGATGTGAAGGAAGAAGCTGAGCTTCCAGGGTGGTGATAATGGAATTTCTTTGCCAGTCAGATTATTCATCATATAATCCAACTGTGTCTTAATCTTTCCTGCTTTCTTTACACTCCTGACATAGGTCCAGAGACCTAACTATAGGGGCTCACTCTAGGGTTCATAGAATTTGAAAAAGAAAAGCAAAATGAAATGTTTCACACAAAATGAAAACAAATGAAGAGACATAGGTGTGAATGTTGGTGGAGAGTAGAAACTATGAAGTCCTTTTTTTATAGGACATCTCATTAGCTATACTCTATAAATCCATCTTTCTCTCTCTCTCTGGAAAAGAGATGGGGTATTAATAATAATAATAATAATAATACAATTAATTCTAAAATCTGTTTAACTGTTTAAATTATAAAATATCTGTATCCAAATATAAAATATTCTAGAAATTAATGATTATATTACTTATATTATTTCATATCAACCATATATATCAATTATAAAGTATATTTAAGTGTATATAATATCAACTAAAGTAACAACATACACTTCAAAACAATCTCAGAATGATGTGTATTAAAGTTGAGACTTAAACAGTCTTGAGTTCATTATTAGAAATATCTTATCTTTTAATCTCTGTTACCGATGAATCCTCCTTTCCTAATGAGAGAGACTGTAGTCTTTAAAGAAAAAAGCTTTTAAAAGGATAACTTGATAAAACAGTTTTAGTTCTGTCTCTATTAGCAATAAACAAAACTTCCAAAATTAAAACTATTAGGGAAACTAAGAGGATCATTTAAAAACAAACACATGAGAAACTATTTTGAAAATGATAAACCCCAATATAAAGCCAGGTATTTATCACTGAACATCCATATATAAAACACTGTGAACAGCTGGCCACAGTGGCAACACTTGTAATCCCAGTGGCTCAGGAGGCTGAGGCAGGAGGATCTCCAGTTCAAAGCCAGCCTTGGCAAAGGTGTGGTACTAAACAACTCAGTGAGACCCTGTCTCTAAATAAAATACAAAATAGGGCTGGGGATATGGCAAAGTAGTCAAGTGCTCCTGAGTTCAATCTCTGGTACCTGCCCAAAACCAAAAACAAAACATTGCAAGGTGCTGAGATTCAAAGAAATGTGTAATCTGGAATATTTCTCCCAATCTGAAGCTTACTAACTAGTTCACCAAACCACATGGTGTTGACTAAATGCATGGGCGATGAAATCTACAGTTGGTCACTGAGAGGTGAGGTCTATGTAAACTGGAGGAGCCTAGAAACTTCTTTGTGAAGGTATGGAAGTTTGGCTTAAGCAGATTGAGAGAAAGAATTAGGGGTCACATTTTAGGTTGGTAAGAGAAAAGGCAGAGAACAATCTGGAAGATGAAAAGGAATTTACAGCTCAAAATACAGAGGCCATCTCCTATATTAGATACCTGAGGAAATAAAGTACAAAAAGCTCAATGACCAACCCAATCACTAAGTTGTGTCTGAACTAAAGTAGTCCAACTGCTATTATTGATTTCATATTTCAAATAATTTTCTTAAATTTTAACTCTAAATTCTGCTTATAATTACATTTTAAACTGATTTCCAACAGAAATGGTAAAATGATTTTATGTCATATTTTTGCTGTGTTTGAGAAGTAACAGCAAGAGGCTACTTCGACCACCTGTTAAGAAGGATTCTGAGGTAACATGTGGGCATAGGCTAAGCAGTAACGCGAGGTATGCTTGATTATTAATGTCTCTATGGTCAAGGAAGTGGGGAGTCATGTGCTTGTGCCCTGTGTTTGCTGTCTTAGTCATGGGATCTCAAGACAAATATTGATGGTAGTGAGAGCTGTAGCTACTCAGGGTAATTCTGAAATACCAGAGAAATATTGCAGTACTTTATTGATAGAAAGGGATAAAAAATATAATTGGAAGGGGAAGGTGCTAGCATGATAACTGCTTCCTTTTTTTTTTAACCTGAATCCTGAGGGGAAAATATGTGGATGGTGTTCCTAACACTTATTTAAATATCATTTTATAGTTTACAAGTCATACTTACATCGATGATTTCACATGATCCTCTGAAGTGGCCAGTGGTTCTTGTCAGCATTACTATAATACAGATAAGGAAAATGAGTTTAAGGGAGAGAAAAATTATTTACTCAGTCATGCAGCTAGGAGAACATGGGCCCATGCAACAACTTCTTGAGTGCTTATTCACATTTATTTTCTGTTTATGCATAAACGTGTTTTCTGGAGCGTGGTCGCCCATCTTCAAATTCCATTTCCCCCATTGATAGTCCTGTGGACTTGGGCAAGCAATGCAATCTTTCTGTGACTTGGCACCAGCATCTACAAAGTGGAGATTACAGTACTGACCACATGAAGCTCTGAGGATTCCATTGGTCAGAGTCCTGGCATAGAATAAGTGCCAGTGCCTGGGTTAGCTTTTACTGTTGTCTTCTTCTTGTGTTTGTAGTGATTTATTTTGCTCTTTGCCAGATATTTTTCTCCTTCATTTAAAATAATTTCTGATTACCAAGACAAAACATGTTCTAGGGAAAACTGGAAAGAAGAAAACAGCAGAGAAAAACATTTAAAAATAACCTTAATAACATATGCATATCCTTGATACTCTAAAACATACTCATTATTATATAAATAGATAAGCACATTTGGGTGGGCTAGAGACTAGTAATCAGCTGTGATAAAGAGAAAAATATACTTTTAAACAGAAGATATGAGGCATGACCCTGGAGGATGAGGTTGGAAATACCAGATCTCAGGCTGACTCCCTCCTACAAAATGTCCTTTTCTCAGATTACAAACCTTGAGAATTATCATTTTTATGCATCTAAAATGATCTGGTAAAACTTTTTTTTTACACTGTATAGCTAATTGGAATTTTAAGATTTTTTGAGGAATACAGAAAAAAAAAAAATGCCCTTGAACTCCAGAATACTTCAAGGATGATTCTGAAGAATCCTCTGACTGCGGCTGATTTTATCATCTCATCCCTCATGTCTGTTTGTGCTGGTATAGTAGAATGCTCAAGACTCGTTTATAAAAACAGAAATGTAAGCCGGGTGCGGTGGCTCACGCCTGTAATCCTAGCACTTAGGGAGGCTGAGACAGGAGGATCACGAGTTCAAAGCCAGCCTCAGCAATGACGAGGCGCTAACCAACTCAGTGAGACTCTGTCTCTAAATAAAACACAAAACAGGACTAGGAATGTGGCTCAGTGGTCGAGTACACCTGAGTTCAATTCCCAGTACCAAAAATAAATAAATAAACAAACAAGCAAATAAATAAATAAAAACAGAAATGTATTCTTGCAAAGTTCCTGAGGCTGGAAAATCCAGGATCAAGGTGCTGGTGTCTGGTATGGACCTCCTTACTGCATCCTTACCTGGTAGAAGATGGAAGAGCAAAAGAAAGCAACTTCATTCCCATGAGCTCTTTTATCCCCATAAAATCAGTGCATTATAGTTGTACATATGGTGGGATTTGTTATTACATGTTCATACAAGCACACAATATAATAATATAATTTGGCCAATATCATTCCTTAGTATTTCTCCTTTCCTTTCCTTCTTCTTTTGCCCTAGTCCCTTTTCTCTGTTGATCTCCCTTTAATTTTCATGAGATTTTCCCACCTTTTTTTTTTTCTTTTCCTCTCTAGTTTCCACCTATGAGAGAAAACATACAAACCTTGGCCTTCTGAGTTTGCCTTATTTTGCCCCAAGCCTTTTTGATGGCAGCATTAATCAATGAGGGCTGAGACTCCATGACCTAAACACCTCCCATTAAGTCCCATTGCATTGGTGATGAAGTTCCCAATATGTGCCTTTTCAACTTAATCAACTTATATATGTCGTTGCTAGGGATTGATCCCAAGGCCTCATACATGCAAAGTACACAATCTATCACTGAACTACAACTCCAGCCCTTCCACTACATGAATTTTTAAAATTTTGTACCAGGATTGAACCCAGAGGCATTTAACTACTGAACCACTTTCCCCAGCCCTTTTTATTTTTTGAAACATGGTCTCACTAAGTTGTTCAGGGTCTTGCTAAATTGCTGAGGCTGGCTTTGAACTTGCGATCCTCTTGCCTCAGCCTCCTGAGCCACTGAGATCACATGCCTATGTCACCACATCTGCCCATTCAAAAATGTTCAAACCAGTGAACTCAGCTGAATCTGGAGTTTCATTTACTCACTTTTTAAAATAGTGAAGCCTGTTAAATTATTGAGCACTCCTGTCAAAAATCTGCTTGTAACCCTTACAAGAAGCTGATGTGTGTTGGACAGCCCGGTGTTTTACATGAAGAAACAGCTATTATTTCTGGCTATCATTCATCATCAAGTCTAAGACTGTATTGATGATAAGCTTCACCCCTATTTTACAGGCCATTGAGAAAATTCTGCCAAATAGTTTTAAGATGCATCCCAATTTCAGAGATACTAAAATATAAAAAATTAGCTTCTTATAACTGATGAGATAAAGAACTCATTTTATACCTTCTGGGGAAATTCTTTGGGGACAACATTTGATTATTTGAAGCATGTGTGGTCGTTCCTCAGTTTCACACTGAGGACTGCTTCCTGTTGCAAATTATCATATCTAATATGGACCCCTGCTTATATAGCCACATAAAGATCCTTTATCATTATCCAATTCACAAGTTCAACTTACTGAAAATGATCTCCTGGCAGATGAGTTAAACTTGCCCAATGGAGTTAAGTTCTTCAGTCCCTTTTATGATCCTTAATCAGTGACTATCACATGAAGACAATTAGGTGCATTATCCAGCCCAAAACACACACACACACACTGAATAGGAAAAAAAAAAGCATCATGAACATACCTGGAAGAATAATTGACTGAGAGTAATTCTGTATTACTCTCACCTTTTGGGTAGAAAGAAACAAACTTAATTTCTCTTCCCTAGTCCACAGTGTTGAAGAACACAGAAGATCCTGCAATGGAAACAGAGTTACATCTTTGGGTGTCAGGAGATTAGTGGAGAAAATTGCCACCTGGGTTTTTGTTGGGAAGTTTAGGCTTATCCAGGAATGAAGTTGATGTTTCTGGGAGCAGGAGGCTATACACTGAGATGCTATGGTATGCTGCTTACCTTTGTATCCAGGCCCTTCGCATTATGAGTCTGCATCCAGTTTCCACCTCTTGAATCTGGCCAGGCTGCATGACTTCCTTTGACCAATATGGTAGAATTAACAATGAGCTGTATTGAGCCTAGACCTCAAGAGGCTTGTATACCACTATTCTTTTTTTATTCATGTCTCTGTCAATGTCCTATGAATAATCTCAGAAAGCCTGTTGAATGGTGAAGGTTTTAGTCAGCTTTTTGCTTCTGTGACTAAAAGATCTGAACAGAACAATTTTAGGGGAAGAAGTTTGAGGGCTTACAGTTTCAGAGGTCTTAGTTTATAGAAGGCTGGCTCCATTCTTTGGGGGTCAATGTGAGGCAGAACATCACGGCCGAAAAGTGTGGTAGAAGGAAGCAGCTCACATGATGATCAGATAGGAAAGAGGAAGGGGGAGAGAAAGGAGGAAGGAGAAGGGGAGGGGTAAGGGGAGGGGAAGGGATCTCATTCACCAGATACAAATATATACCTTATAGCCACTCCCCCAATGAACCACTTCCTCCAGCCACACCCTACCTGCCTTCAGTTATGACTCATCATTAGAAGTTCTGATAGACTTGAAAGAATATGACTGAGCTCTTTTCCTAAAAAAATATGCCCATCCTTGAGAATCAAAAGGAACTGTTGGAGATGACCAAGGCAAATTCTACCTAGAACCTGAAACCTTCTTCCTAGATAGTCTCTTGGGCTGCTAGAGATATTTTGCCCATACATACTAGGAGGCAGAAGTGCCTTGGAGGTGATGTTCTCCAGGAGTTACCAGTAGCCATGGACTTGTGCGTATGAAAACCTGGCTCTTTTGTCTACAGGAGGGATGAATTCTGGATGTCATTTAAACTCCAGAGCTCCCCACTGATCAGGCAGGGGTGGGGCCTCACCTAGATCACACCCTACTTGTTCTCCTTCCCTTCCTTGTCCTGTTTGTCCTTCTTCTTCAGTTTCTCTTGGAGCATGTCCCTAACAACTTTTTTTCTTGGTACTGGAGATTTAACACAGAGACGATTTGCCACAGAGCTACATCTTCAGTGCTTTAACATTTTTTTTTTTTTATTTTATTTTGAGACAGGATCTCACTAAGTTGCTCATGGCCTTGCTAAGTTGCTGAGGCTGGCCTTGAACTTTTGATCCTCCTATCTCAGCTTCCAGAGCTACCGGAGTTACAGGCATGAGCCACTGTGCCTCTCTCCTAACAATTTACTTTTATCTCACACTCTGGAGAACTCCACCTGAGACAAGTGATTTGGGGATAACAAGAAAAGTTGGTGTATAAATCAACTTTGCATATGATCCCACATACTGGAAATCAAATTATCCATAAGCTATAGATATTAAAATTGTAATAATTGTAATTGAAGCATCATTTAGTACTCGGGAACAAAAGTAGATGGGTAAGGCAACTTTTTAGAGAATACAAAAGTAGTTTCTGCTTATTTTCTAAGCTCATTTAATGAATATGTATATTTGGAACATAGCATTAAGTTTTCACTTTTTTTTTCAATTCCTAATTCATACTATTTTTAAGTTGTTCCCTGGGTTAGCTTTACTTATTTTTGTTAATGTCAAGAATAGTAGGAAATACCAGATAACAGATTCAGGATGTGAAGATTGAAAATAACAGCAATAATATTAAAACTAAAAAGTTATTAAACTTATGCAGCCTTAGGTCACAATATTAGAGAAATAACAATAAACACAAAAATTAGACTAAAGATAAGAGGAAATTATGCTGTTTTTCAGGAGCAGAGAAGAGCCACCACCTACAAAGATGAGACTGAAGCTGGCTTGTACTAGGATGGTCCCAATTAACTATCTCTGCTTAAATAGAGCTAGGAAACTCTTAAGAACATTACACTATAAATAAAATCTTTAAATTAGAGCTCATGAAAAGTGAGAAGATAATGAAAGCAAGGAGCAGATTTAATCACAGCCTCTGTTCCTCCCCCACATCTCCCTTCGTATTTTGTGTGTCAAAATATGAAAAGGATAAAATAGAGTTGAGGTCAAGATTTTATTTTAAATTTAAAATATAGCTCCTGTAGATGTTAACTCAAACTGAAATGAGAATTGTTATTTACACGGTGCCACTGGCATAAAGGCTGGTATCTTTTATTGTTATTTGTGCGTGTGTGTGTGTGTGTGTGTGTGTGTGTGTGTGTGTGGTATTGGGGATTGAACCCAGGGGCATTTTACTCTGAGCTACATATCCAGTCCTTTTTTTAAATTAAATTTCGAGAGAGTGCCTTGTTAAGTTGCTAAGCCTGGCCTGGAACTTGAGATCTTCCTGCCTCAGCCTCCTGATTAACTGGTATCACAGGCGTACACCACTGTGTCTGATATGTGCTGTTACTCTCATATTAGACACAATGCTTGGTTCTTGCCTCATTTGATGCCTTTTAGCTTTTAAGCTGATATAAGTTCAAGTTTATGTATTTCCTTCCCAAATGAAGAGATGAGGATGGACTCCATTTCATTCTGTGGAAATTTAAGAAATTTACTCTGCAAGTATTTCTAGTATTATTCTCCAAAGTGATAGGTGAGGAACACAAGTGAATTTGGCCCTCCATAGGGCCACACTTGTCAGATCAAGTGTGACATTACTGCTTAATTGTTGCAACAACACTTTCCATTTAACTATAAAACAAATGGTATTCTTAGGAACCTTATTCCTCTTCTGGGTGAGCTTATTATTTGGTAAATAACAATTACCAGATACCAGATAGTGGAGTTTGGGATAGTTTGAATAAAAAAGGACATAAGGGAATAGAATACTGAGAAAAACAAAGGTTTAATCTTTGCCCACTTTGATTGGTAGTAATGGTCTGGAATTTTGTATTAAGTAGGATCCAGAGGTGGTAGCTGGTATGTCAACTTGAAAAAGTTTTTTGATTGACTAGCAATGTGTGCTGTGGACAGGGAAGGGTGGCTGGTGTGTAAGCCTGGGTTGGAGATGGTACTTCCTCTGTACCTTGAAGGACAGGTTGGGAAAGAAGAGCATTCCTAGAGAAGTCAGTATCAAAAAACAGCATACTACAATGATGCAGCCACTTCAATGTTTATAACAGCTCAATTCACAATAGCTAAATTGTGGAACCAAACTAAATGCCCTTCAACTGATGAATTGATAAAGAAACTGTGGTATATATACGCAATGGAATATTACTCAGCAATAAGAGATAATAAACTTACGGCATTTGCAGGTAAATGGATGGAGTTGGAGAACATCATGCTAAGTGAAGTAAGTCAATCTCAGAAAACCAAATGCCGAATGTACTCGTTGATAAATGGATGCTGATCCATAATGGGGAGGACACGGGAAAAATGGAGGAACTCTATGACTGCATGTATGTTGTGATTCTACATCACATACAACCAGAGAAATGAAAAGTTGTGTGCCATCTGTGTTCAATGAGTCACACTCTGCTATCATGTAAACCTAAATAGAATCAATCAGTCAATTAATCAATCATTTAATCAATAAATCAATAAATGGGATGGATTCAAACTAAAAAGAAAAAAAGAATCCGCAAATATAACACAGGAAGGGGACCAATGTGAACAGAGAGTGATTAAATGAGGGCATTGGTTGTCAAACTAAATAATATTACAGAGGTTTGAAAATCAGGAGGAAGAGCATAGATTTGATATGATTGGAACTACTCTTTGGAGACTTTACTAATTACTAATACAATCAAACTGTGGCTTAGGGAAGGAGTGACATAGGGACGGAGGGAGGGAAGAAAAGGCTTAGGGAACAAGGAGCTTAGGGAAGGAGGAAGGAAAGGAGGGGCTTAGGGAAGGTTTGGCTTAGGAAAAGTGTGGCTTGGGGAAGGAAGGGCTTAGAGAAGGAGGGGCTTAGGGAAGGAGCGGTTTAGGGATATTGCGTCTACTGGCGCTATGAAGAGAACAGAGAGAAACAGAATGGATTTTGATGGAGAAAAAATTAGCTTGGAATAACAGCCAGCATCTGGAGGATAAACTGAAAGATATTTTGAGGATTTCATGAAATAATGTGGTGTCATCCTATCTATAGAGAACAGAGGGGCTGTCTCCGAGGTATCAAGATAGTATATCAGAACGACATCTAATGGGAAATCCCGGTCTAAAAAAAGTGACCTGCTAAATCATGGATTTTTTTTTTTGTCCTTTTGTTTTGGTGATACACCTTATTCAAGTGTTCAGCCCAATGAGATAAAATAAACTGATAAATTTATCTGTGGACATACAATAGTATAGCAGTTCTCAAATTGCCATCCTTGGGCCAGAGTATCAGTAATATCCAGAGTCCTGTGAGGAATGCAGATTCCCTAGCCTTGTCCCTCACTCATGAATCACAGGCTCTGGGGGTGGAGCCTAGTAATCTTATCTGTTTCAACATGCCTCCAGGTTGTTCAGACACATGCTAAAGTTTGAGAACCACTACAATAGTAGTGTTCCTAAAACTTTAGTGTGCATCAATTACCTTGAGATCTTGTTAAGGGCAGATTGCTGGGCCCACTACAGAGGCTTTGATACAGCAGGTCTAGTGTGCTCTGTGGAGATGCATGTCTCCTAAGCCTTCAGGGGATGCTAATGCTGCTGGTCTGGGTCCCATTCTCAAAGAGTAAGACTGAATAAGGCTGCTGGCATCTCTTAATGCTGACCACTGATGTACTGAAAGACTTCATTTTTCTTCAAAGCAGTGAACTTATTATCTATTTTGCCTAGGAGGTTTACATGTTAAATTTTGACCACTTGGTGGCAATGGTACAGAAATGACAAGAGTCTACTCATCATCAGGTAGATGTTGGCTCATGATTCTGTATAAATGGGTGTTATATGAGTAATTAAAGAGAATGATTCATAAAGAGGTAGGAAGCCTTAAATGAGATCAGTGAGAGCATTCAGAATGCTCATGATATCTGAGTTTTCTCTCCCAGATTTGTAGTAGAGAGAGTCAGCATAGATGTGTAGGTAGATCGTTTACAATAATTTTAGAAATATGTAGCTATCCTAGATGCCTTCTCGCTTGTAATCTATAAATATATAATGAAGAAATGTGGGCATTATTATGGATTGGACCTAATGAATCTGATTTTACTTTTAACTCAATTAATCCTTGAATAGACACATAAACAATATAGAAATACATTAATTTAATGGATTAGAATTCACTCTTAGAGAAATTTTGTGACTTGTTCAAATTCAAGAAGCCTATAAGGGAAGAAAGCAAGGAATCCAGTAACTTCTGCAAGATCCACATCTCCTGTTCTTTCAGTGGTACCACTTGACAGTACAAATGAGGGCCCTTCCATGTCAAACAAACTGAACTCTTTCTAATCTACTCTGCTCCTAAGAATGTTCCGATTTGCTGTATACTCAGATCAGCCACCCAGGGATCTAAGTCAATTCCTTCCTGCAAGAGCCCTCCCTTTCTCCTTCCCAGTTCTTTCTGGGGGAAAAAGCAAACAAACGAACGGTGAAAATGCCAAGTTTGAAATAATAAAGGAAAAAAAATTAAAATTCACCTCAGTCTCACCATCCTCTGCTATACAATAGAAATAAGACCATCTCAAAGGATATGCCTGTGGCATAAAAAAAATGGTATTCGATGGTGGGTGTTTTCATTTTTATGTTTGCTTACTCTGGTAATGAGTAAGTTATTTGGCTGAAAGAACTTTGCAAACTATGAATCAATATATTATTATACAAAGTATAAATCTATAGAATTAGGAAAGAATGGAGTTGAGTGAGAGGAGGGAGCTAAATGTTGACCCTCCTCCATTTGTCTGTCTTCTACTCCCTGGAATCTTGTGCAGTTATTCAGAATAAGAAACATGGCAGATGTAATTATATTACATCTCGAGATGAAATCATCCAGGATTATTCTGGGGAAACCTCAATCCAATAAGATGTATCCTTGTAATAGACACATAGAGAACAAGGCAGACACAGAGGAGAAGATAATATGAAGACAAAGGTGGAGCTCAAGCATTGCCAACAGTTGCAAACAGTTGGAAAGACAAGGAAGGAATCTCCCCAAGAGCCTCCAGAAGGAGAGTAGCTCCATTAAAACTTTGATTTTTGGATTTCTGGCCTCCAGAACTACAAGAGAATAAATAGTTGCCATTTTAAGCCATCTAGTTTCTGACAATTTGTTACAGCAACCACAGGAATCGAATATAGTAAGTGAAGGGAATCAAGAACATTTTGTTTCCTTCCCAAAGAACTAGGAGCTGGCACATAGACACATTTTTCAAGTAGGCAAAATTTGTCTTTGGCATATTTCCATCTCCCCAGGTGTGGAGGTGGGAATGCAGATGAGATTTGTTTCTCTTTGCAGGATCATTTTTTCTAACGTGATCTATATTTTGAGTTCTTGTTCACCCTCTTCCTCTTCCATTAACATTCACTCTCTCATGTCCAACTCCTTCAAGTAGAAAGAAAGTTTTGAATAAGTCAGCAATAACACATGTCATGCCTGCAGTTCTGTATTGGGTTGATTCTTTAGAAGCAGAGCCAAAGATAGAAATATTTGCCCAGGTGGTTTACTAAGGGAATAATTTCAGGAGTAAGGAGAGGAGAGAGTAGGATAATGCAGAAGAAGAAACTCAGTATAAGATGTGGGTTCATAGCCGGGCGCAGTGGTGCAAGCCTGTAATCCCAGCACTTAGAGAGGCAGAGACAGGAGAATCGCGAGTTCAAAGCCAGCCTTAGCAACGGCGAGGTGCTAAGCAACTCAGTGGGATCCTTTCTCTACATAAAACACAAAATAGGGCTGGGGATGTGGCTCAGTGGTCAAGTGCCCCTGAGTTCAGTCTCCAGTATCCCCCCCCCAAAAAGATGTGGGTTCTTGTGAAGTCTAATTTCCACCTGATCCTAATCAACTTTAATGCAATTCAAGTTCTTTAATTGACTTGATTTTTAGAGAAGTTCTAGATTTACAGAAATACTGAGCAAAAAGTGTCAAGAATTCTCATGCTCTCCCTTTTCCCCCACAAGCACAATCTCTCCACTATCAACAACCTGCACCACAGTGGCACTTTTGTATAATTGATGAATTTACACATCATTGTCAACCAAAGTTCATGATTTATAGTATGTGAACTCTTAGTATTGCATATTAAATGGGCTTTGGCAAATATGTAATGATGTGTATTTACTATTATAGTATCAGATAAAATATTTTTTCTGCCCTAAAACTCTCCTGTGTTCTGCTTATCCATTCTTTTCTTCTCCCAAACCCTAGCAACTACTGATATTTTTACTGTTTCCATAGTCTTGCCTTTATCAAAATGTTGTATGGTTGAAGTTATATAGTATGTAGCCTTTTCAGATTGGCTTTTTGACTTATAAATATGCATTTTAAATTCTTTCATATCTTTTCATAAATTGATAGCTCCTTTTTCTTGCTTAATAAAATGGATTAATATTCCATTGTATGAATGTGTCATAGCTTATTTATTATTCACCTACTGAAGTATATTTCAGTTGCTTCCAAGTTTTGGCAATTATGAATAATCCTACTGTAAACACCTATGCAAGGATTTGATGTGTGCATGAGGTTTTCAGTTTATTTGGGTAAATATCAAGAAGCATGACTAATGGATCTTATGGTAAGAGTATGTTTTGTTTTGCAAGACATTTCCAAGTTGTCTTTCAAAGGGGTCATGCCATTTTGTATTCCCATCAGCAGTAAATGAGAGACCCTGTTGCTCTACAACCTCAGTGAATTGGATATTTTGGCATCACAATAGTTTTGTAGAACTATCTTGTTACTTTAACTTGAAATCCCAACTCACATTCTTATGGGACTCAATTTGATCATTCCAGGTAGTAACCATTTAGCCTGTTGACAGCTATTACCCAGCTTATGGACTGCTGGTCCTTGAGTCAGATCTATATAAGCCACAGGGAGGGAGGTGGGGAGCACAGTTATAAAACTAGCCTTCCATGACTTACACACATCCTGTAAAAACTTCCCTCAGCAGGTATTTCTGGGACCCCTCTCAGGTCTCTTCTTAGAGATCAGAACACCCAAGTCCCAGTTGAGTGATGTATGATGTGAAACGTCTTTTCATATGCTTATTTGCTATCTATTGATCTTCTTTGATGAGATTTCTATTCAGATCTTTTGACCATTTTTTTTTCCCCATTGGGTTGCTCATTTTCTTATTGTTGCATTTTAAGGATTATTTGCATATTTTGGATAATGGTCCTTTATCAAATGCATATTTTGCAAATATTTTTCCCCATCTGTGGGTTGTCTTCTCATTTTTTTGACATGCTCATTTTTCACAATTAGAATTAAGGAGGCTGTGGTATTGGACCAACCCCTTTATCGGGCATAGGAAATTCTTCCTAAAAGCAAAGAACAATTCTCTAGAGAAATGGGCTGGTGTGGGTCCAGAAGCTAACACCAAAAGCAGCTGGGACTTGGGTGTTCTTTCATCCTATCTCAGACAGTACCTGTGTTACCTTAATGGAGGAGCACAAGGTGATCCAATCCCAAATATCACTTTGATTCCATTTCCAGGAGGCTCAGTCCTCTTGTAACCTGGTTTAGGAGAAAGTCTTGAATGTTTCATTTCCTTTTATTTCCATGCTGTTGTTAAAATCAATTTCCATCACTTGTTTTCACCTGGATAAATCTTCATATCTTGTACCCAAAAGACTAACAATATAAAATGATAACCTAAATAACATGGAAGAAAAGTATTTGGACATTGTGTGAATGGTTGAGGAAGGCTTAAAGTCCCCAAATAATCCAGCATTTAATCAAGAGCATTAACAGTTTAATTTAAGAACACTAATTAGTGGTTGAATTTTTAGGTAATCCAGAGAGAATGCGTAGCCAACTTGTTTAACCACATTTTGCAAAATATCCATGCATTTGTTCATTGAGCAAATGTCCTTTGAGTACTTATTAGCCAGGCACAGTGCCTCATGCATGGGTATTAATAATTAGTAAGACCAGAAATATTAGATGCTCTCAAAGATCCTATAGCCCAGTGTGAGAGAGAAACTCTCAGATAATAGCCCTACTGAGTGACTAACACTTTGCTGAAATTGTAACTGTGAAGAAGCATGTATCCATTTGAGGTTAATCTTAAGAAACTGGAGCTTCTTTGGAAGGCTATCCCTGAGGAATGAACACAATTGATGTGCAGGGTAAGTAGGAATACATAAATGTGAAGATCACATGATTAGAAATGAGATTTTAGATTATAAGAACATTACTCTGTGGTATAAAGGGTAGACCAGAGAGGAGCCGAGAAAGTAGAGGTAAGCTATCATAGCTTCTGGATATCAGATTGACTCTTTCTGGTCTACAGTTGTAGCATTGACCATGGAAAAAGAGACAGAAGAATTCCAAAGTTATTTAAGAGACAAAATATGCAGAGCCTGGTGATGGGTTAGCTATTTGGTTGAGGGAGAGTTAGGTGCTCATTATAATCCCTAAATTTCTGACTTGTTTGATGGGAAGAATGGGACATCTTTCACTGAAATAAAAACACTGCTGGAAGACGAACTTTAGGTGATAGAGATAAAGGGTTAGGAGGGGTCATGGATTTTGTCTTGATCATGTTGACTTTGAGAAGGTCTTTGAGTAATATGATTTAGCTAGACCTTAGAGAAAAGTTCTTAGCCAGAGATTAAATTTAGTAATGAATCTGTGTATAGATATTATCATAAGCCTCAGGCCTAGAGGAAAATGCATAGGAAGTTAACGACAAACACTGTGTCTTCAGAAGGGCAGGTGGCCAAAGGTCTTTGAATGAAGATGATTCTTCATATGAGATAGAAGTAGAAAGAGAAGAGACTTAGAAGGGACCCTAGCAAATTGTGATTTCTAAGAAATCAAAGAGATTGAGGTGTCAAACAGAAGGGATTATTTGAATCGAATGCAGAAGAAATGTTAAACAAGAGGAGCCCTGAAATGTGCTCTCTGGATTTAGAGACATAGAAATTGACTGAGTTAGGGAAAAGAGAAGAAAAGTTTTAGCATAGCCAGGTTTGATACCATTTAAATTAATAGTAAATAATTCTGACCACCTGCCAAATGTCAGGTCTTCACTAAGCATTGTGAAGGAGTTTAAGATGCGAATTACTTTTTAGAAATAAAATAAATACTGTTAAAGAAGATATAGAAAATTCATGGAGAGATAAAAGATGTATTTACTGAGACTTTTCAACATTTGTATGTTATCATTTGATTTAATACAAATAGTCCTGTGGATCAGGTAATTAGTATTTGCACTATAAAAGAAATATATGTCTCCAAAAGTTATTTTAGAAAAATCTAAGAAAATGAAAAGCATATCACCTACCACAGATATAAACATTTTGATGTATTTTATTTTAATAAAGTTTGTGTAAATTAGTTACATAACATACCAGTTGAACAGATAAGAAAACTAAGACTAAGAGAATTTAAGTGCTTCTGTGGTATAAGTTTCATTCCACTGTAAGTTGATAAATCAGGATTTGAATATTATTCTGTTTGATTTTAAAATTCACATATTGCCTGATATATGTATTAATAAATACAAGAATGCCTGCTGGAAAAATTGTACAAATTTGACAATTCTAAGAGGGAGAATTTTGGGTGGAAAGCATCAAATATAGGTCACACAGCATCTGGGTTTGAGGGGATCTTGAAAGACTAATAAGATTTAGATCAGGGGTCACCAAACTATGGCTTTTGGGTTAAGTTTAGTACACCACCTAAATTTACATATGGTCCATGAGCTAAATGTAAAATGTGAAAAAGTTTATTTACCTTTCTTTCTTTTTTTTTTTTTTTTTTGGTACTGGGGATTGAACTCAGGGGCACTGGACCACTGAGCCACATCCCCAGCCCTATTTTGTGTTTTATGTAGAGATAGGGTCTCACTGAGTTGCTTAGTACCTCGCCATTGCTGAGGCTGGCTTTGAACTCGCGATTCTCCTGTCTCTGCCTCCCAAAGTGCAGGGATTACGGTTATTTACCTTTCAACAAAAGTAGTTGCTTGATTTTTCCTTGGGACCCACATATATTTACTATCTACCCATATAAAGAAATATATGAAGGTAGGCCTGCAGGTCAAATCACTTCCAGGAGCCCATGTCTGGAGGAAGAAACAGTAAGAAACCACTCTCTAAACAGGCAGTGAACCAACCTAGAAAGGCTTGTGAAAGGTCTGTCCCATGATCAAACTCCAGGATGTTTTTGTTTCCAGGCAAAGAAGTTTGGTCAATATTTTGTTACATAAATGTTTGTATAATTATCTTCTCAACTAGATATTGAGGTTTTCCTAGGTAACATTTTCTCCCCTAACCTGTGCACCCCAGTAAATGTTCACACATGACTGGTTTAATCAATACTATTTGATAAACAGCTTCATGCCATGTAGGCAAGCTAGTTAATCATCACCAGTGTCCTTCTCTCTTTGATTGTCATGTGACTAATGGCCAGTCATAGCCTTTCTTGTAATATGGCATTCTGAGAGACAACAAAATATGTCCATCCATTGTTAGCAAATAGTGGGAGAACAGTGGAGAGAAAAATTCTTCCCCCAATGTCTTGTGCCTGATGTATAACCTAATTACAATATTGAGAAAAGGTTGACTAATTTGAATGTGGAAGTGTGAACTTCTGGCTGGATTATGCTATTTTAAACAGGACAGCTATGCCCACATTGGAAATAAGAATTTTCACTTTGCAAATAAATTCTGTTTGCAGCCTAAAGCTGAGCCTAGGAACTCAGAGCAGCATAATCAAAGCCATGATTGATGAGATGTCGGACACTCTGAGACACAGCCTGTGACGAATCCAGTCACCAAGGACCTGAGTGTTTGTCATAATGTCATAGCACCTGCTGCTGACTGATACCTGGGATGCAGGAGCATGTCAGAAAAAGAGAAGTGCCTGATGTGGCAGTCCCCTCCCCCAGGATATGTGCTCCAGGAAGGCAGCAGGCATCTGCCATCGGGAACGACAAAATGGAGCCACGCAGAGGAAAGCAGCATGAGGTGGGGGAAGATGGCACATTTCCGATGCCAGGCGAGGAAGAACAGGTGCTCCTCGGAGGAAGGCTGCCTCTGCTCCCGGGGCCCTGGCGGCCTGCCACTCTGTGGAGCCCAGCGCACGCTGGCCTCTTGGCAGCAGAACCGGCCGCACAGCCACTACCATGAGGCATTCTGTCCCCTAGCAGCTCTGCTCTCGGAAAAACTAGAAGGTCTCCAGAAGACCGAGATAAATGGACTTTCAATGTTGTTTTCCGGGAGAGGAGAGTGCATGTTTCCCCATGCAAAATGATTTTTAAGATCCTCACCCTGAACCCCAATCATGCAGTGAAAGATAGCCTTGCCAGCTCATTTGATTGTTCTTCCCCTTGGCATTTGCAAGACATGGATTTTTCTATGTTCTCTCTCCTCTGCCAAGTTTTCCTCCTCTGAGGCTCTCTGGAAGGGTATTTGTTACTCCACAGTTCAGTTTGAGGAAGGGGGGTGGGCAACAACAAGAGAAAATAAAACAATTGTTTCTACAAAGCAAACATTTGATTTTACAAATACATTATTATGTAAATCAAGCTAATATGTCTTTAAATTCATTAAGTGGATTGGAGGATTACTCCCCCTGTAGGGCTGAATGGAATTTGGTGGAAGCATTTCCATTATCCAGGCTGTGCTTATTGACCTTTTGTTCACAAGCCCAAAAGGCACCCTAGGGAGGGAGGGAGTTTATCAGACTAGCAGAAGGAGAGCTCCCACTGAAAATGTCTGGAATGTACTCACTTGACATGATATACCCCTTTCACCGCCTTCCAGCCCCAGGATGAATTCCCAAATACATAGTAAACCAGTATCAGATCAGCTATCAAGGAAACAAAGCCACCAAAACAGTGCACATTGGTTACATTTTCAAAGAGATTTTTCAGGTCTGAGATTGGAAGATCTAAAAACAAAGGAGAAGTCAAGATATTGTTTCCATCCTCTTTGCATTTGGGAATTTGGAATCACATAAGAATGATTCTTTTTCTGGCTTCCTTCAAAGAGCTCCTGCTGGGGCCCTTCCAGATGCCAGAAGGAGGCAGTGGAGAGAACCACAGTGGTCCAGATACCCTGTGCAAAAGCCAGTGAAGCAGAAGCCAGGCCATCAGCTGAGCCCTCACAAAGTTGGGCATTCATTGAAAACCTGCTTTTGTTTTTCTTCCAGTCCTGTTATTTTATTAAGGTATAATTTACATGCAATGCAATGCACAGAGTTTTAAGTATGCTTATAAATGAGTTTTGACAATTATATACACCCACCCCATATGGAACCCACCACCCATCAAGAAACATAATAGAAATAGAGAAACACTGGACACGACATGGGGGAGGTGGGGAGTAGGAAAGGGGAATGGGTATAGTAAAGATGGTTGATAAAAAATATATATAAATATATATATATATACTGTTCATTGAAAGTGCATATAAAGATGTTTAATATGAAGAATGTAATCTGCTTATAATTTTGTGCAAATTTAGAAAAATTATGATTGTAATAATTTTTTTTTTCTATTTGCCTCAACAAATATTTTCATTGAATAGTGTGTACAGCTTCTGAAAATTTGTTTTTTTTCTGTTATGTTTGATAACATGTATTTAAATTCAACTTTTGAGAAAAATAAATAAAAAAATTAAAATTAAAAAAAAAAAAAAAAAAGAAGCAAATTATCCACTACTTCAATAAATTCTCTTCTGTTCCTGAGCTTCAGTCTTTCATCCATCAAAGGAAACTACTGACTAGTTCGGTTTCTGTCATCAGAGATAAGTTTATATTTTCCAGAGTTTCACACAAATGAACATCATACAATATGCAGGGATTTTTTGGGGGGTGGGGGAAGGGGGAAGTGTCTGGTTTTGTTTGCTCAGAATGATGTTTTTTAAGATGGCCCATGTAGTAGCCATCTTAATCAGGAACATGTATTAGTTCCACTTTATTATTGAGTCACATTCCATTACGTGACTATACCAAAATTTGCTTATGCATTTATTTGTTGATAGACATTTGGATTATCTCTGGTTTGTGGCCCTTATGAGTTAAAGATGCAATTCTTATGGCTTTCCTTAGCTGGGTGTATGTTTTCATTTATTTTGGGTAAAACCTAGGAGTGAAATTGATTGGTTATATGGTAGGTGAATGAGTTTAACACTACTGGGAATTACCAAAACACTTTGGCAAAGAGGTCACAACATTTTCATTCCTCGCAGTGTTTGAGAGTTTCAGTCATTCCATGTCCTTTCCAGTCATTGGTAATATCAGTCTTTATTGCTTTAGCCATTGCAGTGGGTGAAAAGTAATATTTCACTATAGCCAAAGATTTTCAGAGCTGTCATTTTGAGGGTTACCTAGAGCCAAATTCTAATGGAGCCTTAGTTGGGCTATGAAAAGCAAGAATTGCAATAGGAGGAAGGTTTATATTTAGTGTGCATATTTCCATTTTAAAAGAAAACCTCCATGCAACAATTTGAGTTCAAAATTTCTCTACAGGAGCCTGCTTTCTCTAACAGCTGTTTATAAATATTTACCTTCACATTTTTAATGATGACAATGCATACAGCACAAATACCAGGCACTTTAAAGTATAAATATTCATCACAGAAGTTGCCAGTTGTTTCTATGTAGGACGCGGAATTCTGCCTGTGTTCACTAAAACATCTAGGAAAGTCTGTCCGGGTTTCCCTGGTTTGGGATTTTTCATAGGTAGAGGTGTGATATAAGGCAAGTTATTTTGCCTCTGGAATGAACTGTATCTTCTTTCATACAGCAGGATAATAAAAAATCTACCTCTTGGCTATGTATCTAAAATGCAAAGCCCACTGTCTGGTACATGGGGAATGCATAATAAAAGCAAACTCTTCAAAAAAGTAAATTATCAGAAATTGACCCTCCTTCATCTTCCTTTACCCCATCCAACATAACTATAGAGCTGTTTTGATATCTTAGGCCACTCATATCTCATAGGCAGCTGATGTACAACATAATTCCAGTTTCTAAAGAAACACTCTGAGGAAGATTATATCCTTGGAGAATAGGACCCAGAGGAAATTTGCAAAGCCTTTGACATTTCATGCAAAATTGTGTGAATCTCCTGAAATTGTGTACCAAATGCATGAGGTTTTTTTCTTTTCCTGTGATCTGTAGTTTGCAATAGGTTCTCCAAGGGAACTGGCATCTCAGACACATTTGGGAGTCACAGCAAAAGATGGTAAAGCCTTAGAAGAATATGGAACAAACTCTAGGAAAATACAGAATTAGAATTGAGTTTCAGCTCTGATACTTATTAACTATCTCTGACTGACTGACTACATTGCTCAGTTTCCGCATTTTTAAAATGGACATAACAACACCTTGTATTTACAAGATTACTGAGAATAGCCCAGTGGTATGATTGGGAAATGACACTCACCCAGGAAATACCAAAAAACAGTTTGTTTCCTTTCCCTCCAGTGCCCTAGTTTCTAGTTATTGAAGTTTTCCTTGCTGCTCCTTTTCTTCTGATCAGTGTAAAATGGGCGTGGTCTCTATTAAATTGCCAGTGACTTCAGGAAGTACAATATGTCAAACTTCTATAGCAATTCTTACCTTATTATGAACTCATCAGATTATTTCTTTGAAATATAATATTTGCATCAGTTACCAGGAGACCACAAAAAAGAAAATATAAAAAGATGAAAATTATTTCATTTTAATTAGAGAATTTCCTTTAACTAACAATACTATTGAATTAGTGGATAAATTCTAGGATCTGACCAGGTGCGGTGGCGCATGCCTATTATCCGAGCACTTTGGGAGGCTGAGACAGGAGAATTGCTAGTTTAAAGCCAGCCTCAGTAATAGCCAGGCACTAAACAACTCAGTGAGACCCTGTCTCTACATAAAAAATAAAAAAAATAGGGCTGGGGATGTGGCTCAGTGGTCGAATACCCCTGAGTTCAATTCCCAGTACAAAATAAAAATTCCAAGGTCTCTTTTTTGTACTTCTGTGTTTCTTTCTATCTTTAAAATCTCTACTCATAAATACAGGAATTCAAAGATATTTTATCTAGGTATTGGAGGCCCCTCGTCTTTTACCTCAGGAGTCAGCAAACTGTGGCTCATGCACCAAATCCCACCTATGACCAGTTCTTTTAAATAAAGTTTTATTTTATTGGAACAAAAAGATACAACCTATGTTTTAATTATATCTGGAGCTGCCTTTGCACCCCAGTGCAGAGTTGGATAGCTATAGCACAGACTCTGTGGCTAGCAAAGCCTAAAATTCTTACAGTTTGGTCTTGCAAGAAGAGTGAAGCAGGAGGCATCACAATACCAGACCTTAAACTTTACTACAAAGCAATAGTAACAAAAACGGCATGGTACTGGCACCAAAACAGACATGTAGACCAATGGTACAGAAGAGAAGACACAGAGAGTAATGCACATAAATACAGCTATCTCATACTAGACAAAGGTGCCAAAAACATACATTGGAGAAAAGATAGCCTTTTCAACAAATGGTGCTGTGAAAACTGGAAATCCATATGCAGTAAAATGAAACTAAACCCCTATCTCTCACCATGCACGAAACTCAACTCAAA
Organism: Geosciurus inauris; assembly: GCA_004024805.1. Taxonomy (NCBI): domain Eukaryota; kingdom Metazoa; phylum Chordata; class Mammalia; order Rodentia; family Sciuridae; genus Geosciurus; species Geosciurus inauris. The sequence continues at coordinate 128,866 of PVHX01004201.1, forward strand.
GTGGATCAAAGACCTAGGAATAAGACCAGAGACCCTGCGTCTAATTGAGGAGAAAGTAGGTCCAAATCTTCATCACGTGGGATTAGGCCCCGAATTCCTTAACAAGACTCCTATAGCACAAGAAATAAAAGCAAGAACCAATAAATGGGATGGACTTAAACTAAAAAGCTTCTTCTCAGCAAGAGAAACTATCAATGAAGTGAACAGAGAGCCTACATTCTGGGAGCAAATTTTTGCCACAGGCACATCAGACAGAGCACTGATCTCCAGGATATATAAAGAGCTCAAAAAACTTAACACCAAAAAAACAAATAATCCAATCAATAAGTGGGCTAAGGAGCTGAATAGAAACTTCTCAGAAGATGATGTAAAATCAATAAACATATATATGAAGAAATGTTCAACGTCTCTAGCCATCAGAGAAATGCAAATCAAAACTACCCTCAGATTTCATCTCACACCAGTCAGAATGGCAGCTATCCAAAATACCAGCAACAATAAGTGCTGGCGAGGATGTGGAGAAAAAGGTACACTTAAACATTGCTGGTGGGATTGCAAATTGGTACAACCAATCTGGAAAGCAGTATGCAGACTGCTTAAAAAACTTGGAATGGAACCACCATTTGACCCAGCTATCCCACTCCTTGGCCTATACCCTAAAGACTTAAAAACAGCACACTACAGTAAAGCAGCCACTTCAATGTTTATAGCAGCACAATTCACAATTGCAAAACTGTGGAAGCAACCCAGATGTCCTTCAATAGA